>APFE031077328.1:164088-235904 GCA_000404065.3 Pinus taeda | reverse complement strand
ATTAATAGTTATTTGATTAAAAGTTTAATATTAAAAAAAAATCCCATCCTAAAAAAACACAGCAATATTATAATATAAATGTTTTGGCTCACATCTTTGTTGATGGCCTAAAGTAATTTATGTAAACTCAGCCCAAAACATATGAATAAAGTTAAATTCGGATCTTATATGCATAAGAGCACTCGCTATCAGGATTAGTGTATGTCATTGAACTGTTCATCCAATTTTACACGAGGTTTGTATATTAATTTGTAGATATCATGTGAAATATATATAATAAAATATATTTTATTATTTTTTATTTATAAAAAATGATAAATTATTTTGTTTTATTTAAAAACAAAAATTTTATTTTTAAAAAATATTTATTATATTTTAATTTAATTTTAATATATTTTTAAAATTTAAATATTAAATATAAATATAATATTAATATGATAATCCTGCCAACGATAAAATTTGAGGCTGTTTCTTTTTATAAGATTTTATTGTTTGAATTTAACTTCCTTTACAATTGGATTTCGGTTTTTTGTTTTAGGTAAAAGAGGTATGGAATTTGAAATAGTGTTTTTATAAGCATTTGAGTTTTAAATTTAATTCTACTGGTAATTGGATTTTTTGTAGAGAATGTTAGAGTTGATTTTTCCTGCGCCTTATTTCTCTATGAGTTAAGTATGGTGAGTTGTAAGCTTACATTGGGACTTGCATTTGTCTAGTTGTCGTAGCTATCCTTAACCAACGTCTTCCTCCATTGTTATATAATGGAGGCTTTCTATGTACTTTGACATAACAATGTGAGTAACAAAATACTCTTACATGGGATCAGAGCTCATATTTTATGCAGATACCACATTAGATGGAAATCACTATCAGTGAGGTAGATATGTAGATCTCCCTGAAACATAAACCCTATTAAGATCATAAAAAATAAGAAACTCCAAAAAAAATTAGGCAAGGCAAGAATGAAAGTGAATTTATTTTCTTACCATTTGTGCCTTAGCTGGAAAGGCAAAGAAAGTGAAGGGAAAGTCATCCCATTCCAAATTAGATTCCAGTCAGGGCAACAAGAAGAAGGACATGTCGAAGATTAAAATTTTTCACTTTCACGAGCTGGGACACTATGCCACAAAATCTCTGCACAAGAAGGGTCGGTAGGAAGCCCTCAGGAGGAGTGGCAGGTGAAGCTCTTGCTTCACAATTTGAACTAGATTTCACCCTCATCGTTTGCATGGTGACATTGGCAATGGGTAGTGTGTGGTACCTAGATAGTGGAGTCTCATTCCATATGATCGGCAACAAAGATTTCTTCAGTGACTTGAAGGAGAAGGACCTCTAGATCCACATCGAGATGGAGATGATGGGAGGTATAGCGCGACTGATATTGGTACTGTTACTTTTCAGAGGGAGTCTGGTTCTCCTCTCACATAAAATATGTCATGTATGTTCTGGTTTTGAAGAAGAATTTGGTTTCAGTTGCCATGTTGGAGGACTATGGCTACGATGTGATATTTAGCAAGGGAAAGGCTTTCCATTTTCACATAGCCTCAGGACAGGCAAAGCGGATTAGGGTTCACGTGAAGAACCTATACAAATTGGATGTAGAAGACTGCATTGCTTTGAGAACAAAAGCAGAGAAGGTGCAGAGCCGAGACACCAGCGAGTTGTGGCATAGAAGATTGGGTCACTTGCACCATGGAGCTTTGAAGATCATGCAACGAATTTCTACAGGACTTCCCAAGGGTACACTAGAGCAGAGAGGCACATGCAAAGGGTGTACATTGGGGAAGTACACCAAAGCTTCCTTTCATGATAAAGACAATCAAGTGCAAGTGATTCTTGATAGAGTTCACTCAAATGTGTGTGTTGTCGTTCTCAACAACCTCCACGACCAAGCACATGTATTGTGTAATTTTTGCAGATGATTTTTCTCGTAAGTGTTGGATTTTCTTCATGCAAAAGAAAGATCAGGCATTCACTAAATTTTGTGAATTTAAGGCACTTATCGAGAAAGATACTAGCAGGAAAGTTAAAACTCTCATAAGCGATAACAATGGAGAATATGTGTCGAATCAATTCAAGAAATTTTGTGTGTCAAAAGGCATTCGACGGGAGTTAATAGAATCTCATAACCCACAACATAATGGGGTGACTAAAAGGAAGAACACAAGTATTGTGGGAGCTACACAGGCGATGTTACATGATCAGGGCCTACTATTGCACTTGTGGGCCAAAGCATGCAACACAATTGTTTATTTGCAGAATAGAAGTCCTCATCAAATTCGCGGGATGAGTACACCAGAAGAATATTTTTTAGGTAAGAAACCAGATGTGTCACACTTCAGGATCTTTTCTTCATCAGTCTACTATCATGTTACCAAGGATGCTCAGAAAAAGCTAGAGCCAACAACTAAGTTAGGCATATTTGTGGGGTACACTAATACACCTCACAATCATCAAGTTTACCTTCTATCCAACAGGATGACAATGGTTCATAGATATGTGAAGTTCAATGAATAGAAGGCCATGAGATGTTCCCTTGAGAGGGAGCTTTAGTTACATGCATATGAGGAGATTTCAGCTCCAAAGGAGGAACCTTAGGATGATGTGGAGAAGCCACATGTATAAGATCAGAGAGTGGAAGCACCCACTCATGAAAAGGCTTCTAGAGATGGAAGGAAGCGCACTAGAGAGGCTAATAAATTGATGTGTGATGCTAAAGAGAATGTGGGAGCACCCACAACACAGGGTAGGTAGAGAAGGTCACCAGATCGATACAATGGATACATGGCTCTGATGAGCAAGAGTGTAGAGGTTGAGCCATCCTCATTCGAGGAAGTAGTGCAACAACTAGTATGGGTTGATGCCATGGTTGAGGAGTATGACTCCATTATTAGAAACATTTTTTGAGAAGTGGTCCCAAGGCTAGCATACAAATCAGTGGTGAGTTCCAGTTGACTTTACAAGGTAAAGCAAGTAGCAGATGGGAGTGTAGAGAAACACAAGGCCATATTTGTGGCTAGAGGATTCTCTCATGTGGAGGGAATTGATTACAATGAGACATTTGCTCTAGTAGCAATCTACTCTTCAATAAGATATATTCTAGCACTGTCAACATAAATGGGATGGAAGATACATCATATCGATGTGAAGACATCATTCCTCAACAGTATGATTGAGGAAGAGGTGTAAATTGAGCAACCTGAAGGATTTGAGACCTTCAACAGAGAGTTGCATGTGTGCAGACTCAAGCAAGCATTGTATGGACTAAAACAAGCACCCTGTACTTGGTACACCAGGATTGATAGTTATTTCATCGGGTCAGGATTCACCAAAATTGAAGCAGATGCAAACCTTTACCATATTGTGGTTGAAGGTAAATTGTTGATTATAGTATTATATGTCAATGATTTGATTATAGCATGTGATGAGAAGCTGATAAAACCTTGCAAAGAGGATCTTGCAAGATAATTTGAGATGAAGGACATGGGGCTCATGGATTACTTTCTTGGTATGGAAGCATGGCAAGGAGACAGGGATCTATTTATCTCTCAGGGCAAGTATGCAAACGAGATACTGAAGAAGTTCCACATGGAGAGCAACAAACCCATGAAGACTACTCTAGTAGGTAATTGGAGGAAGAAATATGTTACTTCAGGTGAAGTAGTGGAGGCTACTATTTATAGACAACTTTGGGGTTCACTTATGTATTTGGTGAACACACGACTAGACATGTGTTTTGCAGTTAAAAAACTTAGTCAAGCCATTGTTAAGCCAACCAAACTCTATTGGAAAGGCAGCTAAAAATGTGTTGGGATACCTCAGAGGTGCCACTTAGTTTGGTATTTGTTACAAATAGACAGAGGGAGTGAAGCTTCAAGGCTTCACAAATGCAGATTTTGTAAGGAGTCCATCCAACATGAAGAGCACATCAAGGGGAATCTTCTATATTGGGTCAACAACAATTTCTTGGTACAACAAGAAGCAAAGATCAGTTTCACATATTTCAGCAGAAGTAGAGTACACGACTGCTAGTCAAGCAGCTTGTGAGGCAATCTAAACGAGAAAGATCCTTGTTGGGTTATTTGGTCAGCAGATGGATCCTATTGTGATTTACTGTGACAATCATAGTTGTATCAAAATCTTTGAGAATCTAGTTTTTCATGATTGGTCCATGAATATCGACATCTGTATCACCATCTACGAGATTGTGTGCAAAGGAGAACCACGTTTTTGGAGTACATTACTACATAGGAGCAAGATGTAGATATTTTGAAAAAGACATTGTCAAGATGCAAATTTGAGTTTTACAGAGGCAAGATAAGGGTAGTAGATAATCAATTCTTGTTGAGAGGGAGTGTTGAAAATGCAACATGAAAATCCTAATTTAATTTTTTCTTTGAATTAAATTGGGAATAAAATTGTAATTCCACATCTCATGATAACATGTAATAGTTAACTAAGTTTATTTCACTTAGTTGGCTTAGTTAATTCAAGTTGAGGGTCTAACTAGAGTCATGTAGAGTGTCTCCCACATTTAGGATCACTAGTTGAGTTTATTTCGAGTTGTAATTATTTAATTCAGTGTAACTGAGTTAAAGTCAGTTAAACTAGTTCCAGCTGATGGAGGAATTAGTGGGAGATCTAGTAGTCGAGTGTTGCCTGTGGTAGTGGGATGTTACCTGTAGTAGTGGGGTACTCCCTGCAGTAGTGGGGTGTTGCCTGAAGTACAGTGGGGTGTTGCCTGAAGTGCAGTGGAGTGTTTCCTGTAGTATAGTGGGGTGTTGCCTGAAGTGCAGTGTGGTGTTGCCCGCAGTACAATGTGGTGTTGCATACAGTTGAATGTGGTGTTGCCTGCAGTACAGTGTGGTGTTGCCTACAGTGTTATACCAGTAAAATAAAGATTCATTTATAATTAAATCATGCATGTCATATCAAAGAAAGACCCAGTTAAGATTGGAGTTCAGGGACAATGCACTATCAGTTGTAAAATCATCTAAATTAAACTGATAGAGCATGCAATAATAAAAATGCCTATAAGGATTGTGCAATTCATAATTGAGTATTTTCATAATTAAATAGAGGCTAATTCCTTGAGGTACAATGCAAGTAAATAGGGACTTCGGCAAGCAAGAATTTGGATAAGTATTAGTTTGAGCTTGTTTAGGAAGCAGTGAGATATATAGAGATAGTGCAGAGTTTGCTCAAGCTTGAGCAAAGCATTGTAATCTTCTCATATTTTCTAATTAATGCAATATATAGATAACAGGGGTTTTTAGTTGTGGGTTTCCCTAGAAAATCACCGTGTTATGTGTGATTGTATTCTTTCTCTTATATGCTTCGTGATTTCATCGATCGTCTATTGTTTCCGCTAATGAGTAGAGTAGATTCAAGTGAATTGTTTTAGCATATTACAATTTGCAGCTTGAATCTACAAGGAATTTCTACATGACTTACCTCAGCTCTGAGGGAAGTCCACCATTCTCTTGGTCGATTCTAGGGTTTCTGGTTCTGCAACCTGCTCCCAGGCCACTAGAGCTTCCAATTTCTTTGTCACTTTGGGTTACAGGTAACCCTATACCTATTATCTCCATATCTCAACATATTTTTATGTTTTTGTTTGCTTTATGCTATCTCCTTCCTCCCATGATTTTTCTTCCTACCAACCTCATGGCCTCCACAGGTATCCTTGGATTTTTTGGCCTTCTTTATGCTAGCGAGGAATGAGAGTTAGTAGAGGAGATACTACAGGATTTATAAAAAAATTATGAGCTCTTCTTGTTTGTTTCCTCTTGCTTATATATCCAGTGTTTGAGGAATGATTATGTCGATACAAGTTTTTGATTTCATGTTCCAGTAGTGTCTGTGTATTGCCACTACTCGGCACAGCTAAGGTTATATCGATTACAGTTGTCAATTTTGGTACAACAATCCACTTTTTGGCAAGGCATTTCCAACTTTTAATCTGATTGTAAATTTGAAGAAAATATGTATATTATAAAAATAACCATCACATTTTTTTAGCTAGAACTCTTCCTCAAAAAATTTTGTCCTCTTTTATTTTGAAGTTTAATTACAAGGTAAAAACTAGTATTGGTTATAAATCTAGCCTTGGTTATGAAATCACAATGGGGAAAAAACTATTTAAAACGCAAAGTCAATTTAGTTTTTGTGATTTTATTTCTAAATGTATCATGGTCGCTTGTGGTGAAATTTCCCCTCAAGGGTTTCTTGAATGCTTATGTGTATGTATACACTGTTTTCTTGCACCGTGAATATTTAGATAATTCAATTGTTTTAGTTTTTTTTTGTACCCTCTATTATATGCAAACCTGAAACATCATCTGGCTAGTTTGAAATTCTTGTTATTTCCATTCAAATTTAGTTTACATGTTTTCCTTCTTTTTGTTAATTGTTGTCAACGCCCTGCTGTGAGAGGGAATCGAGTTTTCTGGGACTTGCCCATCGCCTTTAAGGTGTTTTAATTAGAGTTTTGTTTTTGTTTTAGACGACCCTTGTCAATTCTTGAGCTTTCAGATCCTAGGGCTTAACCATAACCCTTTCTTGTTAATGCTAAATAAAATTTCCTTAAAAGTTAAGGGTTATGTTATGCTCCTGTTACAGATCTTACATAAGCATCTATCCCTTACTCATAACTACTTTCTCAGAACTTATTGTTTTCTTTTATGTGAAATCTTAATACCATATTTCCTTTTGTTGTTGAACAGACTAACCAGCTTTCCTCAATAACTAAGCATATAAATATGTATAGAAAACTTTCACATAAGTAGGAAGAATTCCCTTGTTCTATAGAAATAGCCATGTATTACAATATTCCCAATTCGTAATATATACAATATTTAAATTGTTATGTAATTTAGCCATGTTCTCAAACACACTGTAACACGAAAATTATTTTTAAACACTATTAAGAAAGAGAAAACATGCAGAGATACTTATATGTATTATGTCTCCACTCTAGTGAGAATCAATTAGGAAAACCACACCACCCAACCATAAGACTGGCAATGACGTCCAGTCTCCCCTCGAGCTTCTTCCCTTCTAGAAAGTTTAGAAAACAACCGTTGAGTTAGCCTATTCTTGAACCTCGGTACTTCTCTAGTCCAGTTCAAAATTTCCATACTCAAGGATTCTTCTAATGATTCCACTAGCTTTGTGTCCAACTCAAGAACACCTTAGCCTGGCAGCATCCTTCCAACCTTCACAACGTCCTGAGCAAGATACAAATTTCCATTCTTCGTCTCTTTTCATCCTCAAGCCCGCATCTGCCATCCTTGGATATTTTTCCCACTAACATGGGGTTTTTCCATCTATAGGGAGAGAGAAAAAATATAATTGTTCTAACTACCAGGAGGTTTCAAAATTATTTTTTTTGGTCTTTTCCCATGAATTTCAAAACTTATCATTATTTATTTCCAAATCATTATTGTCTCTAATTCATAAAGTTCCATTAGGCTCCTTTCACTAAGCCACGAGTCATTAAGTCTAGTAAAATAAAAGTAAGAGTGAAAGTAAAAGTAAACTACAGTAAATGTTCACATCAACGGGGTGTTACGTCTTCCCCCCCTCATGTGAAGCACCATCCTCAGTGTTTAGTCCAGCCCTTTGGAACTAGCCAGGATAAGCCTTTTTCATAAAGTCTTCATCTTCCCAGGTGGCCTCTTTCGGGCTAAAGTGTCTCCATTGCACTTTAACCTGGGTGATAGCTCACCTCCGCAACATTATTTCCCTATGCTCGAGAATATGCAGAGGCTCTACCAGGAACTCTCTGTCTAGTTTGACCTGTGCCATAATCATAGCTTGTCATTAGTTCATACTAATCGTAATGTACATTTACACATTTAAAATTACATAGTCAACTCTTTACCTATATATATTGTCAGTTAATCACATGTCTAGGATCGTATACATATTTTTTTAATAATGAAACACATGATGAACCCAAATATGTCTAGGTAATGCAAGTTGATATGCTACAAACCCAATCCTTTACAAAATCTGGAAAGGTCCACAACATTGGTGTGCTAATTTTGCACAACTACCCCACCATAATGTACTCCTTTGTGGCTTAACTCATAAGTAAATATGATCTTCTACATGGAATTCCATGTAGGTTCTTTTCCTGTTTGCATAAGCCTTTTTCCTATCTTCGACAGCTTTTAAATTCTGGTGAACTTTCTTCATTTCTTACTCCATTTAAGCTAACATATCAGGTCCTAATACTAATTTATCTTTAGAGCTATTCCAATTGATGGGTATTCTACATTTTTCCCATATAACACTTCAAAAGGACTCATTCCCATGATTCATGGTAGTTTTTATTGAATGAAAATTCAACTAAGTGGAGATATTCCTCTCACGTGGTTGCTTGTTGCATTACATACATCCTTAGCATATCCTCTAGGACCTGACTAACTCGCTCAGTCTGTCCATAAGTCTGAGGGTGGTATCTGGTGTTGAACTAAATTTTCGTACCCAATCCCATAAAAAGGGCCTTCCAAAAGGCATAAGTAAATTTCACACCCCTATCTAAAATCACCACCCTTGGTATACCAAGCAACTGAAATATTTCCTTCATAAATATATCTACAATTTCAACAGTTTGACATGTAGATTTGACCTATATAAAATGAGTTGCCTTATTCAATTTGTCCACCATTATCAAGATGGAATCATTCTACTTCTTATATTTAGGCAAACCTGTAATAAAATCTAAAGTGATCATATCCCATTTCCACTCAGGTATGTGTAGTGGATGGAGTAAACCAACAAGATGTTGATCTTCTGCGTTAAATTGCTGGCACTCTAGGCATCTAGCCAAATACACAGTAATATCCTTCCTCGTGTCTGTCCAGAAGTATTCCTTTTTAATTACAGAAAATATTTTTTGATAATTGGGATGGGAAACATACGAACTTCTATGAAATTCATCTAGCATAAATTTCTTAATAGAGGTTTTGTTAGGAACATATATCTTACCTCTAAAGGTCATCATATTGTCACTATTTATGCCATAATCAGATTGTTTACCATAATTTTGTGCCTGACTAGTTTGTTGCCATAAGAATTTGTGTTCGAGATAACAAAAACAAAAAAAAATCTATCACTATAAGAAATCTCATACACACAATGTATGTTTCTTCTTAGCGTGTCAGCCACTCGATCCTCCATTCCCTTAATGTGTCTTATATCAAAGTCGAATTCTCTTAGAAAATTAGTCTGTATGGCTTGGCGTGTATTTAAGTTAGTTTGTCCAAAAAAACTTGTTAAACTACTATGATCAGTCATTAAAAGGAATTTATTTCCCAATAAATAATGCCGTCATACCTTCAGAGTGTGAACTACTGCAGTTAGCTCCAAATCATAAGCGGAATATCATTGCTCATGATATTTCAATTGTGTGATCCATAGGCTATCAATCAACCCTCATGCATCAAAACTCCTTCAACGCCCTCTTGGAAAGCATTCGTGCACACAGTGAACTCCTTTTATGGATCTGCCACTTACAACATTGGGGTTGTGGTCAATAAATGTTTCAGATGCTTAAAAATATGTTGGCATTCAATTGTCCATTTAAAATCTCTTCCCTTTTTCTGCAGTGAAGTTATAGAGTATGTGATCTTAGAAAACCCTTCGATAAAATGGCAGTAATAACTAGCCAATCCCATAAAATACCGAATATTTACAACATTTTTAGGGACATGCCATTCCATGATGGTTTTAACCTTCTCGGGACCCACAACTATGCCTTCAGATGAAATAATGTGTCCAAAGTATTGGATTTGGTCTTTGTAAAAATCACACTTGTTGTATTTAGCATAAAGATGGTTATCTCGCAATGTTTGTAGTACTATCCTTAAATGTTTTTCATGCTCTTCCAAGTTATTTGAGTAAATCATAATACCATCAATAAAAATCAAAACAAGTTTGTCTAGGTAAGGATGGAATATACCATTCATCAAACTCATAAATGTGGTTGGGGCGTTAATAAGCCCAAATGGCAGCACCACAAATCCATAGTGACTATAGTGAGTCTGGAACACTGTCTTACACATGTCTTCATATTTTATTCATATCTGATGATATCCTAAGCATAGATCTATTTTCGAGAATACACTAGCACCCCTGACCTGGTCAAATACGTCATCAATTCTTGGTAGAGGGTATTTATTTTTAATGGTGATCTTGTTCAGCCGTCTATAGTCAATATATAATCGCAAAGTACCATCCTTTTTCCTTACAAATAATACAAGAGCTCCCCATGGTGACACACTTGGGAAAATATAACCTTTATAAAGGAGCTCTTGTAGTTTCATTTTGAGTTTTGTTAGCTCAGGTATACTCATATGGTAAGGATTTCTTGATACAGGGGTTTCTTCTAGGACCAACTCTGTGGTAAAACCAATGTCTCACTTAGGTGGAATCCCATGTATCTCTTTTGGAAATATATCAGTAAACTCTTGAATAACTGACAAGTTTTCCAAAGAAGGGGTCTTATTCTTAGAAAGTATAGCCCGCTTGCATGGCATAAATTTGACATCCCTTCCGAATAAATTTTCCTAACTAATTGGTAGTAATAGGTTGTAGTTTAATAGCTATTTTTACTCCATGAATCTCTTGTCTAAATCCCTCTTCATTGAGAGAACTAATGGTTTTAGCTTTGCAATTCTCTAGGGACCAATGCCTTTCTAACCAATCCATTCTAATTAATACATCAAAGGATCCTAAGGTTAGCATATTTAAATTCACCTTAATATGTTGTACTCCTATCTCAATAGGACAATTCTCTACCTTAGCTGTCACTCTTCCCTTAACTCCAGTAGGCAGTTGCACCAACCAAGGATTTATAAATTTAATCATCTGCAAATGACACACTTCTAGTATTTTCGGACTGATATAACTCAGGCTTGCACCTAGGACTATTAAAATGGAAAAAAATGATTAGATACTTTACCTTCGAGTTCCACCACGGTGGGATGATATTCTACTTGGTTATCATCCAAGGTTGTGTTAATTATTGGTCTGCGCCTATCCACCTCTCCAACTATAGAAGCTTTTTGTATGTTGGCAGACTGTTCCGTCTGACCACAATGAGGACAATTTTTATAATAATGAGGCTCCCCACACCCCCAAGATTGCAAAGGATGTTTTTGTTGCTAACTAGTTTTGGGTTTTCTTACTACTTCAGTTTCTCTGTTTTCAGTTTGTAATCCAAATTCCTATTGATTTTTCCTCAAAAACTTAGTATGTTGTTTTTGGTGCATATTTTTTCCACCGGCAACTTGTACATTCTTATTATTCGAAAAAAATAAAAATAAATAAATTGTCCCTTTCTGAATAACCCACTCCTGCCACTTTCTCCCTTTTGTTTCATTTGTTGGTAACAAATTTGGGCCTTCCAAATAACTTCATCCATTGTTTTTGGGTTATCAAACTCCAACTTTTCCTTCATAATTACAGGTAGACTGCTGACAAAATGCTGCATTTTAGCTTTTTATTTGCAGATATATGGAACATATCTTAGTAAGGATGTAAAATTTGTTACAAACTCATCTATTGTCAATTGGCCTAGTCTCAAATCATTAATTTTTATTTCTTTTGTCGTAGAATCACTCCGTCAAGTATTTATCCTTGAAGTGTTTTTGTAAGTCACTCAAAGTTATTTCTTGTTCCTCAATTCCCTTGAAAATATTGATTTCTTCCCACCACAAAGTGGTTTTACCTTGTAGTTGGTATATTTGCAACCTGGCCCTTAAATCATTATCATATTCATAGATTTGAAAATACTTGTTCATGTTAATCAACCATGCCTCAAATGCCTCCTCAGCCTCACCATCAAAGGTCAAGTCGTTTATCTTCTTGAACTCTCGTTGAAGTTTGGCTTTCTGATTCTTTCCCTTGTCACTGGAAACATTATCAGACCATCCTTCATCATCTTTCTACCCTCCTTCAGATTCTACATTATCTTCCCTTTGTCAAAATGCTTCAGTCATGTTCCTGTTGTTGGGACTTAGGTTTAGCTCCCACTGATTCCGCCTGTCTAAAAATCTATTTAGAATTATCTCTTGTTCTTGCCTCAATATTTCATTATCAACTCTCAAATTAGTCATTTCATCTCGTAGTTGTTGAACTGTTTCCAGCAGAGTTGCATTAGCTTGACAAGACTCCTCTCGTAATTGCACCCACATCTCTGGATAAGATTCGACATATAGTGCATCTAGCCTTGTCGGTTATCAAATTCCTCTCGACATCTTGTTTCTTACTTTGTGCACATTAACACTTTGGCTATTCCTTAATTTCCCAAATTGGCCACAGTGTTGAAACCATGGCTCTGGTACCACTTGTCACATGCAGCAGACCACCCAAAAAATATTCATTTTACCCCTTTTATTAGGTTATTATATTTATAATGGAGCGATTATGAATAAGGTACATCTGGAAATTGTTATGCATGTTTGTATTCAAAGGTTACACAACTAATACAATAAAACAATTAACCTTTATATATGCTTAAATATTGGTTATCGAACTAAGGTTGGATTTGACCATTAGTTTCACCCTCAATGCTCCATGTCTGACGCTTGTTAAACTATGGATTGTTTCTGATTAAGCATCTATAATACATTAATTATGATGTAGATTTTTATTGTACCACTTATTAAATTTGATCACCTACACAGACACATGGGTTTCCATCTATTGCCCACTTGTGCAAAGTTCGATCTTATCGGGGGGGGGGGGTGGTGGCGGGGGGAATAAGGCATCAGTTATGGTAACTAACCCACCCCGACTCCAAGGGAAATCTATTGTTTGTCAATTGCCGCTAAGGTTTATGGTTCTGCAACCCGCTCCTAGGTCACCAGAGCTTCAAATTTCTTTGTCACTTAGTTGCAGGTAACCCGATACTTGTTATCTTAGCTCGACATATTTTTCATGTGTTTTTTTGCTATATGCTATCCCCTTCCTCCCATGATTTTTCTTCCTTCCAACCTCATGTCCTCCACATGTATCCTTGGAGTTATTGGCCTTCTCTGTGCCAGTGAGGAATGAGAGTTAGTAAAGGCGATACTACATGTATTTAAAATTCTTATGAGCTCTTATCGTTTGTTTCCTATTGCTCATATATCCGGTGTTTGAGGAATGATTTTGTTGATACAGGTTCGCGATGTCTTGTTCAGGTGTTGCTTAGTTTCCATACTACATCCTTCGAGATTCTTAGCAGAGGGTTTGCGGATGTAATCAATCTAAAATTCTCACTATGTTTCATTCTTTCCATGCCAGGTTATTTTTTGCTCTTGTTTCATACATGGGTTTTCTCTCTGAAACCCTGTTCCTGAATTTGGGGTTTTGCTTTCATTTTATGAAAAAGAGGATTGGGTTGTCTTAAACATTGAGGATTCCTTACCATTTTGTGATTCTCAACAGTAGTGTATGTATATTGCCACTACTTGGCATAACTAGGATTATATCTATTATTGTTAGCCGGTTTTGGTACAACAACCCGCGTTCTAGTAAGGAATTTCCAACTTTTAGTCTTATTGTAAATTTGAAGAAAATATGTATGTTGTAGAAATAACCCTTACAGTTTTTTTTAGCTAGAACTCTTCCTCGAATAAATTTTTCCTCTTTTATTTTAAAGTTGAATTATAAGTTAAAAACTAATATTGGTTATGAATCTAGCCTTTTGTTGTGGTTATGAAATTACAATGGGAAAAACAAACTATTTAACACACAAAGTTAATTCAGTTTTCGTGATTTTCTTTCTAAATGTATCATAGTCACTTACAGTGAAAAATTCCTCTCAAGGTTTCCTTCAATGTTTATGAGTACATTGTTTTCTTGCACCATGAATATTTAGGTCATTCAATTGTTTTGGTTTGTTTTCATATCCGCTATTGCATGCAAGCCCAAAACACCATATGCCTAATTTGAAATTCTTGTTATTGTCATTCAAATTTAGTTTACACATTTTCCTTCCTTTTGGTAATTGTTTTCAATGTGTGGCTGTGAGCAGGACTCGGGTTTTTTAGGACCTTCCCATCACCCTTAGGGTGTTTTAGTTAGAGTTTTCTTTTTGGTTTTGGACGACCCTTGTCAAGTCTTAATCTTGTCAATCCTAGGGATTAACCGGAACCCTTGCTTGTTAATGCTACATAAAATTTCCTTCAGAGTTAAGGGTTATGTCATGTTCCTGTTACAACTCTTACATAAGCATCCATGCCTTACTCATAACTACTTTCTCGGAACTTATTGCTTCCTTTTATGTGAAATCTTAATACCATATTTATTTATGTTATTGAACAATCTGACCAACTTTCCTCGATAACTGAGCATATAAATATGTATAGCAAACTTTCCTAGAAATAGGAAGAATTCCCTTGTTTTACGAAACTAGCCATTGATTACAGTATTCTCAATTCATTCTATATAAAAGATTTAAATTGTTCTATAATTTACCCAAGTTCTCAAACACACTGTAATATAGAATTTGTTTTTGAAGAAAATTAAAAAAAAGAAAACTTGCAGATATACTTATATGTATTTTATCTCTACTGTAATGAGAGTCAATTAGGAAGACCACACTAGCTAACCACGAGACTGGAAATGACGTCTAGTCTCCCCCTGAGCTTCCTCCCTTCCAAATAGTTTAGAAAATAACCGTTGAGTTAGCATATTCTTGAACCTCAAAACTTCTCTAGTCTAGTTCATGATTTCTATACTCAAGGATTCTTCTAAGGGTTCCACTGGCTTTGTGTGCAACTCAAGAACATCTTAGTCTGGCAACATCTTGCTAACCTTCACATTGTCTTGTGCAAGGTACACATTTCCATTCTTCTTCTTTCTTCATCCTCTAAACTAAATCTGCCATACTTGGATCTTTTTCCCAATGAGATGGGGTTTTCCATATGTAGGGAAAGAGAAAAAAGATAATTGTTCTAACTGTCTAGAGGTTTGAAAATTCATTTTTTTTGGTCTTTTCCCATGACTTTCAAAACATATCATTATTTATTTCCAAATCATTATTGTCTTTAAATCATAAACTTCAACTAGGCTTCTTTCACTAAGCCACGAGTCATTAAGTCTGGTAAAATAAAAATAAGAATGAAAGTAAAAGTAAACCACCTTAAATGTTCACATCAACAAAGTGTTAAATCAAGACTTATCACAACTAGCCAATATTAATCAATTAATATGTCCAAACTCCATCCCCTAGGATTTTGAACCTATAACTTCGTAAAAAAACAAGTGTTCTTAACTATTAAACCCACTCAAATTTACACCTCTTATTAAATACTTTTAATCAAAATAAAAGTATACTCAATAATATTGAAACTAATAGAAATTTTTACTTTAGAAAATAATAAATTTGATGTCTCAAAAAGTTTTGGGAAAAAAACAAAAATGAATTGAAACTAAACAAAAACATAAAAACAAATATAACATAAATGATTTAAAAAAAAAAAATAGAAATTAAAAAAAAAATATATATATATATATATCTAATAAATAAAATGCGTTTAAAAATAATTTAAACAAATAATAAAATAATATTGCATAGAGAAATTCATTCAATTAAATTTATTATATTGTAATTTTATTTCTATTAATAAAATTAATTATATATATAAAACTTTATAAATTTAATTAATAACATATAATTAAAAATAAGAAATATTTAAAAAATCATAGGTGAAAAATATGTATAAAATATAAATAGTAATAATTATAAATTAAGAACCACTTTTACTAAATGATTCATATTTATAATCATTATATTCATATTTTTTGTTTAAATTTAAATAATAAATTATAAAAGTTTTAACACTTATAATAAACATTTTTTTTCTAAACAATATATAAAATCAATACAATGTATATCATATTTAAGAATAAAATTTAAAAATTATAAAGTTATTTAAAAAATTGGCTAAAAATGTATATATATATGGTTTTAATAAAATTAAAAATAAGAATATTTATATAGAAAAATTGTGAAACTTTATATAAATGTAAATTATTATATTATTATTATTATTAAACTAGAAATAGTATTTGTATTATATAATTCTCTTATTAATTAGCAACAAACACATCATAACTAATTCATCAGAAAAATTCTAATTGTTTTCTACTTTTTAATAAGAATACATGATTTTCTTGAGGAGAATATATATTAGCAACAAAAATAGGTGTTTTGTCTGTGAATACCATACAAAACTAGTACAACAAAACATAATTTACAACATATAAGGTTACTAGAGATATTTTTAGTAGATTTCATCCACCATTAGGGAATTATTGCAGGTATGTTTAGCCATTAGTCTTTAATTCACCTATTTTCAATTTATACCCCTTGTTAGCATACTTGTCTACTTCTATGTTGAAATCTCTTAGGACATGGAAATGTGCTTTGGATAAGATATCTTCCACAATGGTGTTTTCCATAGATTTCTCTTATGGGAGGGAGCATTTGACTAGACGACACAGGATTAAGAGAGAATCTCCTATAATCATAATTATGTCCATCTAATGTTCTTTGGCTAACGAAAGTTCATGATAGAGACCATATATCTCTACTTGATTATTGTCATATAACCAAAACCCCATGAGTGCCCGGACACTTTGTCCTAGTACCCCTCCCTATATTGTTACCCTAAAACTTATATAAATATAAATAATATCATTAAGAACCAAAATAGATTCATCTTAACTCTTAATCTACTAAACTACTAGAAAAATCAAATTTCTCTTAATATGTAAAGTTCTCTTTAGTTTTTAAACTCAATTTTTTTTACATCTCTAGCAATTTGTTTCCTCTCAATATATAAATCAAAATTAAAATAAATTATGTTAATTAAATAAATATAATAATATAATTTCTTTTTAATTAAATAAATCAGATTCATAATTTAAATTTTATCATCACACCATTAATTTAATTATGTTTATATATATACAATAAAATATTATTTCATATATAAATTAAATAAAGAATCATTATATGCATTTCTTTGTCCAGAATTTTTATAAATTAAAACCTCTACCTAATCCTTTTTTAAATATCATGCTTAAAATTAACAAACTATATATTAAATGAGTTTTAGAATAACTTCAATAAGAGCAACTTTTTCGGTAAGAGCAACTTAGGTTCAAGTACAGTGCAATCTGAAATTGAAGGTTCATTATTCTAATTTGCACATTAGTCAACATTAGGACACATTTAGCTCTTTTTTACAATTTTAAAGACAATATCATATTTTGACCGCCTATGAAAACATGGATCATGATTCGAAATCAAGTCATTCTAGTGGTGGTACGTTGATGACCATGCTGCCAGCCAAGGTACATTCATTATTTAGAGGCACGTATCATTCTTCTGAAACCACTTTATTCAGCTTTGGTACATTCAAAAGATTCTCTTTTATATCTTTTCCCCAAAACCTCATATATTTTTTTGTGCTTTCTTACAATATATATTGTGTACCATAGATAAAGGTAAACATCATACTTCCGATTCCCTAATAAGTTAAGATCTCAATGATTACGTTTAATGTATTATTTTTGAAGAGATTTTTTTTATCAAAACGGTGTGCGTTACATAACCTACGTAAACCATGGAGGTGTGTAATAAAAAAAAGTGTTACTTGGTTTTATTTTATATAAAGGGGACTCCCTGGGTGACTCGTGGTAGTGATGACGTCATTCTGTAGATCGGCAATCGACAATCGCACAAAGTGTAATTTTTTTTTCTCCACTGATACTCCTCTCCGACTGCGATTGCAATAAGGAAAAGGGTCCCCAGATGCGATGTTTCATAGGTTATATTTTATAAGGATTTCACATCTAGGATATCGGTCGATGCAGTATAAAGAATTATCAAAGATGTTCCATGTTACAAAAGAAAAGGTCCCCTGGACAACAGTTGAGAGAATTAGCCCTCGAGGGCCAAGCGCTTGGTCACAACCCACGATCAGGTGATATGAATAAGCAGAAAAGGGCTAAAGCAAAAGGGACCCAAGGGGAAATTAAAGCGCACATGTTTCATGATATTTCAGAGATAGAGGCCCACATCCAAAGGACTGCTTGTTACGTCATAAACGCAACCCCAAGTGTATCAGAGCGCCAAAAGGATTGTGCATAACTCTTAAGGCGGATGGGTCAGCAGCTATGATATTAAAAAGAGTATGGGCAACATTAAACCACTATGGGAGGCTCATGAAAACTTAATGACTCAGCATGGAGCCTCACTCCTCTACACAACAAAGGACCGCCGAGACAAGGACTTGCGTCCATCCACTCCCCATTCCATAGAACTGGTCATTCATGCAGTAAAGGAAAAAATGATAGTGAACTGCCTCAGCAACAGAAAAGAGCATGATGACATAGACATGGCTTGATTAGAAGCCTTCATAGGAATCGCAAAGGACCTCTTCTTCCATCTTCCTCTTGTTTTTTATTATTTATGTAGTTTCTTATTTCCAAGAAAGGGAGCAGATCCAATGGTAATGTTTGGGAAACAAAGCCTTACACTGGCCGAGATAGCTAGTCTAACAGACAACTGGAGCTCATGCCAAGATATTTGTTTTAAGTGTAACCCGAGCTCTTCCCCTCTTCTTATAAATAGGGGAAAGCAACATTATACAGAGGTTCCAGAATTTCTCACCCAATGGGTTTGAACTCTGTGATATAAATTTGGTTCATAAATTTGTAAGAGAATGACTTGTATTTGAGACTGTATTATTTTACACAGGCAGATATTTCAGACTAAGAAAAAAATGGTGGTGATTCCCCCTTCTAAGTATTACAGTATGTTATCCTCCGATTTAATTCCATTATGTTCATATTCTTCTCTGCATTCATGCTATAATAACTGTTAGAATTGATTTCATGCTTCCTCGCAGATCCATGCGTGTTGATTTATTAATGCATATGCCTGAATGAAGGGCTGAAATTATATCTTTAAATTTCTCTATATGAATCATAACACCCATCCTCTCTTCTGTCCATTATCTCTGCTTGTAACTCAAACAAGTGTAAAATTTCTCATTGCTTATAGCTCTATGTGTTCACTATAGAATTCTGGATGTTTTGGGCTCTATGTGATGAGTTATGCTTTCTCCTAATCCTCTCTCATTTACTCAACAAAGCCTATTAAGATGTAATCCCCTTTGAAGTAATCGACCTCCATTGTTCTATGTGATACTTCTAGGAACTGTGTGTGTGAGGAAGTAACTAAAATACATAACTCATACCTTTGGAGGAATGAACCAAGCTCCCTTATTATCTTTCATTACATGACAATTAGAGTGCTACAAACCCCTCACATATAACCTTTCATGCACTCCTCTATTTAAGATGTCCTAGGCACTAGTGTACAATCAACCTAGAGGTTGTCTCTAGGAGGCTTTCTATCTCCCTTGCAACACTTGTGCCACAGTGTGCTAGATTTAGCTACAACATCTTGTGGCGTCGTTGTCGGGGGATAGGTTAGAACATTTTTTGCCTGGGTACGACAAAATTTTACATTTCCTCTGTTAGGTGAGCGAGGGAAGTGTGGGTTCAATATCTCTCACCTTGGCGACTCCACTGCCAATTTAATGGTAAACATCCTGGTGACTCCACTGTCCATATCTCTGTTGGATCATCCTGCCTTTCAAGCAGCCCCATACTCACCCTCATGCTACAACAGCGGAAAAACTTTCCATACTTTTGAAACTAAAATCACTCATAGAGGGAGGTTCTCGAGATGGCCCTTCCTGCATTTCTGGTCAACAAATTTGGCCCATTGGATTTTTCTTCTAGCGTTGGTTATCCAAATCATGTCCCTTCATTTCATGAATGGTATACCTATTTGCCTAGATTTAGTGGGAGCACAATTAGAAGGCCTGACCAACACCTCAAGGAATTTCATGAATGCATGGAACAACAAGGTATTTTTCTTGAAGATGTACAAATGAAGTTGTTTCTCTATTCTTTAGAGGGTGGTGCTAGAGTTTGGTTTAATATGATACCTCGTGGAAACATATCTTCCTTGAAGAGTTTTCATATAGAATTCAATCACTATTCAAAAGACTATATCCCTCGCTGCTCTATTTGAAGATTGTTGCGCACATTTTAACGATGAAGATATTCCCGAGGGCGAGGACCCTGCTGAAGATATTGGTGGAACTCCACTCCAAGAAAGCATCTGCTCGCATCAAGAAGCATCACCCACTGAGTAGAAAGTGAAGAAAGAAATATCATCGAGCTGCCTACAAACCCTTAGGGGTCTGATTTGATTGAATGTGATGTTTCTCCTTCTGATGATGAATACGACCCAAGTGAAGAGCCAAGTGATGCAAATCCACAACGCTTCCAGTCGAAGAAAGCCAGGAAAAAAGAGGAAGCCCATCAGGAAGTCAACGAAGAGCCTCCAGTTTGCAATGCTCATCTTTTGCCTGGAGAACAAGACCAAGAACCTCCTCCAAAGCATGATTCATATTATTTAGAGGAGAAAGAGATGGTCGCTGGGGTTAAAAAAGGGTCGTTTACTAGCAAGTGAGGAGGAGGCTCCCAACAGGAAAACTTTCAAGAAGAGCCCAGAGTCGAAGGACCAAGCAGTGTTCGTGATTAATTATTGTAGAAAGGTCCCTACCAAGAATTCTTACTGGGCGCTCTCGTCTTTGACTCTTGTATTTCAAAAACTGAAGATTCTACTATGATTTCTAAGAAGGTTGGCCCATCGACAAATCAGTAGCAAAAGATCAGAAATAAGTTTTTCTTGAAAAAGTTGAATTTGAGGAGCTAGACAATGTTTGTGGCTGCCCTGGCCAAGAGGATACTAGCCAACAGTTTGCTTATGAAATTAAGACAATTGCAAACTCTCCTTGTCTATACCATGACTTTGTGGCTAGACATATGAGCATATTTTTAAGCCAGTAGCAGAGGTTGTTTCAGCAACATGTATCATGTTCCTTGTTTAAAGACTTTTCATGGTGCATGCTTGTTTTAATTTTTATTTTCCAATAGCATGAAGGCATTAGGTCCAGCACCCAAATGTTGGCTTGGCTCCATTGGAGGGTTGAACTCACCTAGGTGGATTAAGCTCTAGTGCATAAGTAGGAATGTACATAAATAAGCTCACCAACTGAGCATTTTCTTTTCAGTTGTTAGAATTTTTATTTCTACATTTTTAGATTGATGAGGAAAGTCCCACGGAGATTTTACTTGTTACAAAGTCCATATATTTTTGACTTCATACTCAATGGTGAAGGATACTGGTCTGAATGTTCTCAGCACCTTGCCAGCAAGGCACTATCCCGAGTTGGAGCCAATGTTGTCACTCATTGCTTTATAAGGTTATCAGTTGCCTAGAATGCAGAAAATAAGTGAAGTTTGAAGTCACCTTCCCAGGCCACAGAAGATCTCAAAGCTAATTCAGACCCTCCCCATATCATTGCCCGAAAGGATCTTTCCAACAATATATGGAAGTCTGAAAATGGACTTCTGGATCATAAAATATGGCCTATTGAAGTTACCCTTGGAAAGCCCAAAGAACAAAGAAAATGACCAAGTGCAAAGGTAAATTGCATATCGATGACCCCTCAATCCCACATCTCGCAGGTCTCGCATCCAGCATCTCACGTATCGGCGACCATGTAGTCCCACGATCCTACAGTCCCGTAACCCCGTAGTCCCATAGTACCGCGATCCCACATCCCGCAGGTCCCGCATCTCACATATCGACGACCCCGTAGTCCCGCACACCCGCGATGTTCCATTCTTAAGGAATTGCAAGGGGTGAAACATGCTGATAGTGCAAATCACTGATAATTCGGGCCCTTAGTGTTAAAGTGTCGAGGGAGGCCTAAATAAGTTTATAGAGGAAATTCTTGCGAAAACAAGGTCGGGCAGGCCACATGGCAACATATGATTGGTCCTCAAAGCTGACATGGCAGCAGACGTCAATGTTGACGTGGCAGTACGGGTGGACACAAGTCACTCAGTTTCAGCATTTTCAGGGGTCTTATGGGGCCATTTCCAATGACACGTGGCAGTGATGATATCACCCTGTAGATCGGCGATCGCTGGTCGCATAAAGTGTAAGATTCTTTCCCTCGTCCATACTCCTCCCCGATTGTGATTCCAATAAGGAAAAGGGTCTCGGATGCGATGTTTCATAAGTTATATTTTATAAGGATTTCACATCTGGGATATCGGCTGATGTGATATAAATAGTTATCAAAGGTGTTCCATGTTACAAAAGAAAAGGTCCCTGAGACAGCAGTTGAGAGCCTTAGCCCTCGAGAACTAAGTGCTCGGTCACAACCCACGGTCAGGTGATATGAATAAGAAGAAAGGGGTTGAAGCAAAGGGGACCCAAGAGGAAATCAAAGCGCGCCTATTTCATGATATTTTAGCGATAGAGGCCCACATACAAAGGATTGCTTGCTACGTCATAAATGCAACCCCAGTTGTAGTAGAGTGCTGAAAGGATTGTGCAGAGCTCTTAAGGTGGATGGGTTGGCAACTGTGATATTAAATAGAGTATGGGCAACATTAAACCAGTATGGGAGGCTCATGAAATCTTAATGACTCGGCATGGAGCCTTACTCCTCTACACAACAAAAGACCGTTGAGACAGGCACTTGCAATGACCCACTCCCCATTTAATAGAACTGGTCGTTCACGCAATAAATGAAGAAATGACAGTGAACTGCCTCAGTAGCAGAAAAGAGCATGATGACATCGACATGGTTAGATCAGAAGCCTTCACAGGAACCGCAAAGGACCTCTTCCTCCATCTTTCTCCTATTTCTTATTATTTTCTATAGTTTCTTATTTCCAAGAAAGGGAGTAGATCCTGATAGTAATCTTTGGGAAACAGAGCCTTACATTGGTCGAGGTAGCTAGTCTAGTAGACAATTGGAGCTCAGGCCAAGATATTTGTTTTAAATGTAACCTAAGCTCTTCCCCTCTTCTTATAAATAGGGGAAAGAAACATTATATAGAGGTTCTTTAATTTCTTACCCAATGGGTTTGAACTCTGTGATACCAATTTGGCTCATAAATCTGTAAGAGAATGACTTGTATTTGAGACTGTATTATTTTACATAGGCAAATCTTTCAGGCTAAGCAAAAAAATGGTGGTCATTCCCCCTTCTAAGTATTATTGTATGTTATCCTCTGGTTTAATTCCATTATGTTCATATTCTTCTCTATATTCATGTTATAATAGCTGCTATAAATGATTTCATGCTTCCTTGCAGATTCGTGTGTGTTGATTTATTAATGCATATGCCTGAATGAAGGGCTGAAATTATATCTTTAGACTCCTCTATATGAATCATAGCACCCATCCTCTCTTCAGTCCATTATCTATGCTTGTAACTTAAACAAGTGTAGAATTTCCCATTGCTTGCAGCTCTATGTGTCCACTATAGAATTCTGGATGTTTTGGGCTCTATATGATGAGTAATGCTTTCTCCTAATCCTCTCTCATTTACTCAACAAAGCCTATTAAATTGTGATCCCTTTTGAAGTAATCGTCCTCTACTGATCTATGTGATACTTTTGGGAACTATGTGTGTGAGGAAGTACTTGAAATACTTAACTCATAAGTTTGGAGGAATGAACGAAGCTCTCTTATTATCTTTCATTACGTGACAATTGGAGTGCTGAAAACCCCTCTCATATAACCTTTGATGCACTCCTCTATTTAATATGTCTTAGACACTAGTCTACAATCAACCTAGAGGTTGTCACTAGGAGGTTTTCTATCTCCCTGCAACACTTGTGTCAAAGGATGCTAGATTTAACTACAACAGAAGATAAACTCTTAACCAAACAAAAGCAATTTTAAAACATACTCCAAACCTAACTCAATTAATTACATTATGACACTTTTTATATTTACAAAATATATATGAAATGTTTTTCCTAATTTCATTTGGTTTAATTCATTGATTTAATTTTCATAAATAATTTAATAAATTTAAGTCACTCGTACCATTTGGCAAAGTCAAAAAATTTGTTTACCTTCCATTATTTAATTGATTTGATAAACTTTAACTTCACCTCTTTAAGAATTTTAGGTAATAATTGTGAGCAAATTAATTCCATACCCACATTAAATGTTTTTATAAATTATTTTGAAATCTTTTATATTTTTTATTGGGTTTTAAAACCTTTTAAATAGTGAAACTTTTGATATATATTATTCTACTTGTCAACCATTTATGAATGAGTATTTATTGGGTTGGTTAAAGTGGGTAGTGTTATTGCTCTTATATTAATATTTGATTTTTTTTTTTTAATTATTTTTGTTTAAAATAATGGTTATAGTAAGTGAACTTAATATAAATTCCAACATCTTTTAAGTTTCTTTTTTTACTATTTAGTTTAAATTTTAATTAAAATATATTGATAGTATAAAAAATATTTTATCTAATAAAATGACAGGGAAAATTGCTAGTGGTAAACTCTTCATTTTGATGTGCTAGTTTCAAATCATGTGTAAATATGTCTTATTGAAACTTCAATCTATATTCCAAAATACTTGATATACTATCAAAAAATATGGAAAATGGTTGTTTTTTGTTTTTTGTTTGTTTGTTTGTTTTTTTTTTTTTTTTTTTTAATATTTGCATATAATTACTCACCCTTACTCTCTCAAAGAGTGGGTTGTGGGGATATTTACACTCTCACTCCTAAAATTATCGAGGATAAAGATGTGTATTTTTACGTAAATACATATTTTCACTTTAAAAATGCAAATTTTAATAATAATAATAAAAATGAAAATATGCACTATGCAAAATCACTATTCCATATTATCAATGCATGAGAGAAATATTCACTCTTAAAATTTTGATCTTAAACTCTATGTTGACAATACCTTTAATTAATTCCTCAAATAATATATATGTTGTAACCTTTAATAGTATCATGGTATAGCTTGATTTCCTTTTTAAACATAAGATTTATATATAAGCAATCTACCGTAATTATTGTCCACGATACATATTTGAATTAACACTCAAGTACCATGCAAGACATAATATGGACAATTCAAAATTGTAGAAGTAAGAAAAGGTTGATCTAAACATTGTAGTAGGTATTGGTGTGAAGAAAAGGTTGATCTAAACATTGTAGTAGGTATTGGCTTAAGAAAAGGTTGAGCTAAACTTTATTTAAGTACATTAATGAGATTGTTAAAAGGTTAGAGGTCCTCAAAATCGAGGAATTTAGTGTGGACCTCATCGAGGAGCTGGTTGATAGTATTAAAGACTTAGCAATTACAATTATTGCATATTAATGCAATGTGATCTTCACAATGGGGTTTTTCCTTCAAAGGTTTCCTCCATTTGCCTATGCAATATTGCATCTTTATGTAATATTATACATTTTGTTTGTATTTTAAATTATTTTTATATGCTTGCTTGAATTTGTTAATAGCGCATTGCTTATGATGTCCCTTATTGATTATGCCAAATTTTATGTGTTTTCAAAGCATTTTTGGTGTTTTCAAAGTTTTTTTTTGTTGATCATGCTCTTGTTGATGTTTTGATTTATAAAAAGCTTGCGATATGTTAGAAGAAGTTTTGATATCTTTATCAAATATTTATGGGGTAAATTTAATGAAGTGTTTTTTTATACATAGTTGTTTTTTCATTACCATAATTATGTGTATCTTATGGTTAGTATGAAGATTTTTGTTTAGCTATGGTTTGTCTCATTTATGAAATTATTTAGGTACATATTACTTTTTTTAGGATGGTTTACAAGTTTATTGTATATGATATCTTATTGTTTCTTTAACTTACTGCACCTTGACTTGATTCATGCAATTCATAAAATTGTTACTTAACTCAAAAAATACCTATTCTATGTTGGACAAGTGTCTTCACTTTGCATATTAATATGGGTTGAAGCCTCCTCCTCAGTGCATGATATGGCTCTCTTTTCTTAACTTCCTAGTTGATTTTTTACAATGAGATTGACTTCATCCCATGCATGAACTTATGAAAAATTACTTAATCTTCCTACTACTCAAAGTGGTCTTCTCTCTTTGTGACAATTTTGTGCTAGCTCACCCTAGGGTTTATTCTTTTTCTTTTTACCACTATTATTAAACTAGATTTTGTTGTGGACTTTCCCCTTCACTATTACCCAATATAATGATCTCTAGAAAAGACATCCCCTCTATAGTGTAATTCTACAACATGTGATGCCCTCTAATGGTTCTTTTTATTAGTGCATATTATCATAATGGTCTTGTTAATTTCAACAAATGTTCTTGGTTTATGTAGCTTGTCTTAATTGAGTGAAATGATATGGTTACCTTAATCAGTGAGATATCACAAATGGAATTTTCTTGGATTCCAATTTGATGATTATATCTTGATATCTCAAGGATTGAAGAATGGAAGAAGTGATAGGAATTATTGCAAAACTTAAGCATTTGGAAATTTTAATTCCTAATGTTATATGGAGTAAAAACGAATTTTAAGGTTTTTAAAATTTTCATCTTGTAACTAGACTTTGAAGTTATGTTTTTCCATGTGACTTTTATTGAAAGAAGAGATAATTAATTTATTGATTAGATATTTTTTTACAATTAATTTTATTTCAAAACATATGTAGAGCATTCTTTCAATTATTTGGCACATGTGCGCCATTTGTATTACATTAGAGGTGTTGAAGAGCCAATTAACAAAATTCTAATAACTAGTTGCATGACCATCTTCAAAAACCTTTTGAGATAGTTTTTTTCTTGAAAGGGATTAACTTATTGGAAAATTTCCACAATTAAATGTATTTCATTAGATCTTCACACTTTTGTTTTCAATATCATTTGAAAGCTATATATATATATATATTTTTTTTTTTGTTTTTATTTTTAGTTAGCTGAGACAATTTTAAGATAATTCCAACAAATGGTTACACAACAATGTTGGACAACTTAGTTGAAACCATTTTTCTATCTTGATGGAGGATCTTCTTTATCATTCTTAGGAGGCCCTCATAGACCATGTGCCCACTTTCTTTTTGATTCATCATTACTTCCAGTTGATGAGTTTGCCATTCCATTGGAATTTTTTAAACTCAACAACTCTTGCCATTAAACATAATATTGCAAGGTTTAAAGTGGCGCTATGGCTTATTATCATATATATTGTATTTATTGTACCTAGATTAATCTTTTATTTTTTAATTTTATGGAGATGTGATCTAGTGGTGTCTTAACCTTTTTCTTTCGAATTTTTATCCATTTAGGATATTGATTCAAGAAAATCATTTTTTTTTTCCAATTTACCATTATAGTGCATATTCTGATTTAATGATCGATGGAATGATTTCCTTTCTACTCTAAATTAGCCACCTCATACCTTCACTCTAAGTTTCTAATAGATTAGTCATGTTTGGACTAAGTAATCTCTATAGTATCGTGCATATCTCCCTCTTCAATGAGTAAGGTGGGATCATTTATAATATTAAGTGGCATCATCCAATGGTGTCTTTACTCTTAGTGCTTCCACCAAGTGAGTTTCATATTAGAATGCATTTTTATCTCAATAATTATTTCGAATAGACATGAAGCTACCATGCATTAATATTCAAAGTAAGCCTTTCATGTTAAATTAGAAGTTGTATTTTAGATAAATTTGTGTTTCCCCAACACAAATTTATTTAGGACATTTCACTTAGTTGTAGAAAAATTCAATTTTTAGATTACTTCCTTGTGTTTTAAAAACAATGGTGATAAAGTTTCCAGTTCTATGTGTTTTCCAATTTTAATATTCAAAAAAGAGATTGGAAAACCCCCTTGAATCAAAATATATATTAATAAATTTGTAAGTATTAAAATCAAGCTACCCTCATTTCACGAAAAAATTCAATAAATTAGTTTTTATGTTAAGCCACTAGAGATAGATCAAACTATCAATATTTGGAATTTAATTTCAATGAAAATCTAAGTTGGGATGCATGCAAATGAAAAATGTCCAAAGAAAAGAAATTTTTGTCCTTGTTATAAAATAGATACCAGACAATAGACGTTTGGAACACTAAAATATTCAGTTTAGATATGAAATATAGGGACCAATTGTATTTAGAAACATCTTGAGCTAAAGCGAGCAAGTGTAAAGACCTATTATAACAAGTTGTCTAAAATTTTGCTCGAAGGGGTTCAATCTAATGGTAGAGAGTGAGGATTTTTTAACCATTAGATAAGGTTCAATGCTCATGAGGGATTAACATGGAGCCATGGGGGAACCTTGAGGTAGTGGTCGAAAATGTGGTTGCATACAAAGAGAATATATTAAATGATCTCTTGACCCATGCACACAAAAGTGGATCAAATCCCACCCCCATGTCCTCCTTAAATTTTAATCTGGATGTGGTGCTTAACACAAGAATGGGTACGGGGCGAGCTTCCACTATCCCACCTAGCCACATGGCCGGGGCACCTAGCATAATGCCCCCTTAAAGGCTTCAATATGGTATTTGAAAGAGGCATGAGGGAAGTCCCCACACCAACATATTATGACCAATGCATGATCTATCTCCCTTGCAAATTCAAGCCTTAATGGGTCTTCTCATCCTGGCAAAAAATCCTCCCACCTTCTAAATAACACTAGTCACCTCATGCGATTGTTATTTCACTGCAACCAATAATAAACACCTTAATTTCTAGGTTGATGGCCATCACTCATATCACATATGGTGGTAATGTCCAACACCATTGTGTTGGAAACTAGTAAAATACAAAAAGGGGGGTGAATCATGATTTAAAAAACTTTTAACAATTATTTTTCCAATTGAACACATTCAACACTGCAACAAAGAAGCAATCACATAAATTTTGAACATAATATGCTTGCATGGAAATCCATACAAGATAAAACCACAAATTCTTTTTTATTATGATGTAAATGAACGCACCAAATCCAAATTACATCAAATTATGTAGGCACCAACCCTTTTTTTTTCCATAGGAAAAATCAAACTCTTTATTAAGTAAATAAAAAGTTACATTGTAAATGCATCGAATCATTCCATAATCAAACTGTAAATCCACCATGCACAGAAAGTGAAAATGACAACTATTGAGGAAAAATGTAAAAGCACTTGCTCAATACTGATAATCATAAGTAAAAAATACTATAAACAGTGTTCAAAAACTAGGTCTCTCCGAATAGTCAAAGAAAACAACCTATAAACAAAACCATAAATAGGAATAGTATCCAAAGTCCATCTTTCATATACAAACTAAATATAAAATTGAAAGAGAGCCAAAAGCTGAAAATACAGATTAGTCTCATAGCAACAAAGATGTATTGAATTACACCACATAGAAAAATGCAAAAATGAGAGACTGTTAGAAGAAAGGAGGCTGATCCGACTCAGTGACCAACCCATTGTCTAAATTGATTATGTGTCAGGTGTTTAGAGTATGTCGTAGACCTTTTCTAGAGAAATAATCTGCCTCCATATTCCTTTCCCTGTAAATGTGACAAACAATTAAATCAACAAAAGCTGATTTAATATACAAAAATTCATCTAAAATAGGAATCAAAGTAAGATTTTGACAACACCGCATATTTTTTGACCAGTTAATCACATTGAGGGAGTCACTAAAAATATGAGCTAAAGCAATCCCCAACTGCCTTAACCAACATAAGATAATTTTTAGAGTTTTAGTTCAACAAATTTATTTGAACCAGTACCAATGCCCACAGAAGCTTTTAGGATTTTTTGATCATTTATGTGAATGATTATCCTTGCCCCACAACAATCATGAGCATCTAAAGCCCCATCAAAATAATCCCACAAAATATTTGGTCCGATGATTTCTTCCTGAACCTTCAAATTAGGAAGAGTAGGAGTGATATGAGGAATCAATTCATAGATATATGCACATTGAATAGCTATAAGACAGGGATCTGAAGGTTGATCCATAAAGATGCTTTTATTCCGAGTCACTAAATTCCCCAACAAATTAATTGGGGGAATATTTCTATAATTAGTATCAGATGAACGGGACCACCAATTTTTTCATGCATCCTCCAAAGAGACATCAAACTAATGTGAACTAATACCAACAGTCTTAAAAAAAACTCCCAAGTTCTTATAGCAAAAGGACAAGTTTAAAAAAGATGAGAGGAACTTTCTTCAAAGTTTTTGTAGAGGGCACACCAACCTGGGCCATATTTGTTTCTTTTTTGAAGGTTGTCCTAGGTTGGGACATTATTCTTGAGAATACAATAGAAAAAGAGTTTGGATTTTGCAGGACAACTAAGTTTCCACAAAGGCTTGGACCACTAGTGCCTAACGTCACCCACCCTTCTATCCATTTGTAAATTGTAGCCAAAATTCGGAGCATAAAAACAATTGGGAGAGTAGACCCAATGCAAATCATCAACCCTTCTTTATGCAGACATTTGGTCTCTACATTTCCATAGTGTAGTCCTTCCAGACACCCTCCCATTAGGGCTCTAGGTCTAAATCCCCAGCTGACTTCCAACGTTGATTCCAAAAAGTAGTGGTTCCCTCATTTGAGATTTGATTGAGAGAAAATATCCCCATGGCAGCAAGGGATTCTCTCATCTCCCTTGGAAGAGTGTAAGCCTCATTACAACTAAACCACGGATCCACTCCCACTCTAACACTAGAACCATCCCCAACCAGTCAAGATAGCCCATCAGCAACAATGTCAAAGGACTCAATCATTTCCTTCCAGATGGTTGAAGAGTTTATAGAAGACTTCCCCTGTGTTCTTAGCCAAACCATCAAGTCCAAAGGATCAATACATTTCCTTTTTATCACCGCTGTTCATAGGTTGTCCTTGGTTAAAATACTCTAGTAGATTTTGCTGCCAAAGAGCGAGAAAAAAGGAGAGATCCTTTATGCGCCACCCTCCCTTATCTTTTGGACTAGCAATTTTCTCCCAGGCCACCCACGGGAGAACATCATCCTTTCGAGACCCATGAAATAGCAATCCAGTAAACTGGTATGGCCTGTAAAACCAATTTTATAAGAACCAAGCGCCCAACTCGAGATATCCACTTAAAGCTCTAGTGCTTGACTCACTTTTCAATTTTTGCAACTAGCCATTTCCAGTCCTATTTTTTGTAGGAGTCCAACTTCAAGAGGAAACCAAGGTATTTAAGGCTTTCCATAAGATATTTTACTTCGAAGGGAAAAGTAGATACAAATCAATTTATCTTCGCCCCAGAGAGGCCATTGTGAGTAATGGAGAATTTATGTGCATTTATACTCATCCCGGTTACTTTAAGGAATAAATCTAGAATTTACTACACCTTAGCAAGATCTCCCCTAGGCCCACCACAAAAAATTAATATGTCATCCACAAAAAGAAGGTGAGTAATGAAGAGATTTATAGCAATTTCAATGATTTTATATTCACCCCTTCTAATGGAAAAATGAATAAATTGACTCAAACCTTCTGCAACGAAAAGGAACAGAAGGGGTGATAAAGGGCATCCATGACGAAGGCCCCTCTGACTGTGGGAAAAAGGAGAGGTTGCCTCGTTGATGAGAACAAAAAATCTCACATTGGTTATACAACCCATGACCCAATTAATAAAACCAATATTGAAACCCAAGTGAGTCATCAAAGGTTGCAAATACATCCAACTAATCTGATCATAAGCCTTTGACAGATCAATATTGACAATCATTCCTTTTGTATTGTTTCTTTTGATACTGCGTAAGGATTCTTGGGCCACACCAATAACTTCATGATTTTTCTGACCCTCAAGGAAACCAAACTATTCCTGTGAGATATTTTTTGAGAGAAATGGTTTTAATTGTCTTGCAATAGTTTTGGCGATTATTTTGCATGTATAATTGCATAAAGAGATGGGTCTGAAATCATAAAAAATTTGTGGATCATCAGACTTTGGAATTAAAGCCAGAAAAGTTGAATTAAGAGGGTCATGCACAAAACCCCTGATCCTAGACTCCTCCACCAATCTAGCCAGATCATCTCCAATTATGTCAAATAAATGTTGGAAGAATTCCACCATTCAACCATCTAGATCTGGACTCTTCTCCTTTTGAATAGAGTGTAGAACTCCCTCCACTTCACCCTTTGAAACAAGGGGCATAAGAATATCATTATCGTCCTTATTAACAAAACTGGGAAAAACATGTGCCACCTAAATGACTTCGGCAATGGTGGCCTCAGGGGGAGATTTGAACAAAGATTTGGAATGGCTAACCCTCATTATTGACAACTTGTCGAAAGAAGATGCCAAAACCCCTGCCTCGTTTTTTAGTTCCCAGATTGTGGTTGTGTTTTTTTTGCGCTTTGCATTGTTCTGAAAACATTTGGAGTTTTCATCCCCTGCCTCAAGCCAAATAACTATACTTTTTAACCTCCACTTTTCTTCAATGCCTTTCAAATTTCTATACCTTTCACCTTCCATAGCTTTTATCCTTTTCTTTTTTTCTTCCATCTCACACCCATTCCCTTCTAGGATTTATAAAGCCTCCAAATCAATCTCAATGGATTTTAATATTGCTTCATCCCTTAAATATTTTCCTTAGCACAAGAGATAGTTGATTCTTTCAATTTTTTTAGTTTCTCCATAAAGGACTAGGCAAGGGATAAGTCCAAAGATCCATTTTGAGAACTCTAAATCTCACGAACCAACTTATTGTAGGACATATCTTTAATCCAGGAAGAGTTGAATTTAAAGGGCGAGCCAGGCTTCCTATTGGCCCCTTTTAGTTCTAGAAAAATTGGAAAGTGATCCGAATCACCCCTAGAGCCAACCCACTGACAAAAAAAAGGATATGAGTAGCCATATCTTCTTTAATTAGGAAGTGGTCTAAACGTTTGGCCACCCTTGCCTCACCAACCTTCCTATTGCTCCAAGCAGGTTTTTCTTTCAGAAGATAAACATCAATAAATCTTCCCAACCGAATCTTGTTTAGAAAAAAGTCAGCCAAAGGGTCCACCTGTGCATTTGGTCCCTAGGATTCTGATAACCCTAAGGAGACATTGAGATCCCCTCCCACCACAATATTTGAGCAATTTAGCAAATATTTTGAGAAAAAAATATTCCAGAAATGGATATGACCTTGATAAGGTCCATAAATGTTTAAAAGAGTTAAGTTTGAACAGAGTTTTGAGGAGTATACCTTCGCTCCCAGCATCAAATCAGAGCCCCATGAATTTAAGACTTTTAACCTACAATCCTTTATACCTAATGACAAACCCCCTGAATGCCCACTTGCATCTAGAGCCACAAAGGACCAACCAAGCAACATGTTTTTCAAAATATTTATTACAAAATCCCACGGACCCAGGGTTTCTTGAAGCATAATAAAATCACAACATGCATTCTTAAGTAAATATTTTAAGGCCAGTGTTTTCCGGGGACTAGAAATCACTATGCAATTGAAGGACAAGAAAATCATTTGGAAACCGCCATGGGGGTCATCGCTTCTCTAAACGACCCTTTTAGGGAGATTTTTTTTTGCATCAGCTATATCAAGCTTAGCTTTTAACTGGGCCTTAGATAGGTTCAATTTCCTACCCCGAGTTTTAGGATGACCTACAATGTCATATAGGAGGCCGAGGCCACCCACAGGATCATCTGAGAGTTCTCTTTTTTCTCGCGGTCAAAGGTTATAATGAGGCTTGCCCGGGAAAATAACGAAGGGGATGAGAAGACTAGAGGCCACCGACGAGGGTCTAGAAAGATTTAAAATTGGTATCCATGTAATGATGTTGTCCAAGGCCAAGGATATATTGCATTGAGGAGAAACGACATCAATAGATGGCCTGGAAGGACCATGCCCGAAAATATGATCCACAAGGGGCATACACATAAAAGAAAAAGAGGGAGGAAGGGAAGAGACAGTACTCGTAGGATGAGATGCCTCCACCTCAATCATCTCGTCCCACTCGTGTACAATAGCAGTTCTTATAGCCTCTACATGAACTACTTGTTGATCCTCATTGACCACAATCTAAACCAGAACCTCTTCCTGATGTTCCCCAGGTGAAACTTCCTTCTCTATAACTACATCCTTAGGCTGCTCTTGCATTTCTTAAACGGACTCCACCCTATTTCTCCTTCTGCGTATGAACCCCAATGGGAAATCCCTAGCCAAATGGCCATGTTTATGACATCGATGACATCGATAGGGAAATTGTTCATAGTGCAGTAGCTGAGTGACAAAGTAACTTTCCACTTGAGTCTACATCATATTTGCCAACCCTCCCTCGGGTCCAGTCTAACTAGTATACGAGCCACCTTTCTTTCCATAGTCACTTGGAAGGACATATCAACTTCCAAAAAAGTTCCCAGAATGTTCCCAATCACCTTGAAAACATCCACCGACCAAAGCTGAGGGGCAAGTGACAAAATATGCACCCATAGAGGGATCTCTCCTAATATTTCTCTTTAAGCATCGAAAAGTGGGGTCCATCTTTTAAAGAAAATCAGAGCTTTCCCAAAACCCCTGTTTGGCTCAAGAACCCAATCAACGACTTTTACATTTGAGAAACGAACCATAAACCAATCCCTTGACAAACAAATAACCTTCACCAAATTCCATACTTATCCATTTCTTAATGAAATTAGCAATAAATTGTGTTCCCTTTACCTGACCCACTATGATGTGCTCTAATGCATCCATAACTTCATCCATCCAAATGTCGGCCCCTAATATTAGTTTTTGTTTCTCCTCTTTCTTTCTTATGACTCTCTCCTTTTTCCTTTTCAGGCATGAGGACTAACCAATCACTGACGGGGCAATTGAGTTATTTTCTTCACCCCCATGGATTTACGACCCCTGAAAACCCTCCAAGGGATTGTTTGATGTTAATATAATGTTCTTCAGGGCTTCAAAGTCCAGTACCTGCCCACCAATGTCAAGAATGGGAGGATGACCACCCTACTTCATCCCCAAGGAGCCTGCCTCTAGATTTCCAACCAAATCCAATCCTTGTCTTAGAAAAATGTGAAACGCTATCTCTTCATTCCCAGATTCTTCCTGAAGTGTCTGTCCTGCCAATGAGTTCACCTCCGGGAACCAAATGAAGGGTTTCTCCCCAATAACAACACTATCAACCACTAAACGAAAAGACTTCGCGAGGTTGATGACGCAAGTCGAAGCAGGGATTTTACATTTAAGAGTTTTGTATAGGCTCAAGCCCACGATGCACTTTTCCACCCCCAGTAAATCATTAATACAAGTTTGTAACCCTTCATGCCTCTTGAGTCCACTACTTCTCACTATATCTTCTAAACCACCCATTAAAACCCCAGAAACAAAGACTGCAAGAGAGGTTTTTGGGCTTACCTGTAAACCCTCTGATGTCCCGACATAAACTTTTGCCAATTCTGCACCTTCTTGACCTTCATCAACTTTAGAGTCCAGGAAATAGCAAACCACCCTTGAGGAAGGGGTTTTTTTCTCCTCCAACAGTCCCATTCCACTGTCATTATGCCATGCTAACTCTATGCCAATTTTTTTTCCAAGTGGAGACCTAGCTGGAAAGACCACCTTCACCAAATTCTACTACTTCGGTTCCAACCCCAAAATGATAGAATGTCATTCGTAGCTGATTCCAAATCCACAAATTCAGGCGGTTTCACCATCTTAGTAACAGTAAAAAGAGGAAAAAAAACTAATAAAACTAACTCCTGACTGAAACGACTGGTGAAAGCTTACGAGTAGGCTAAAAACCCAAAACAATGGAACCTCCCCTGTGCAGTACAACCCCAGGTGACCTGAGACTCCATAAAAAACAAGGAGACCCTATATGAAAACAAGGAAAACACAACCAACACGAGGTATTGAAAACTGAGGAGGTGATAAGCGCTGAGAGTGACAATGGATGCTTCCGGTAATCCAAATGAAAAAATAGTGAAGAAATGAAAACAGAGTAAAAATGATCACCCAGATAAACCCTCGCCTCAGAATGCTCACATCTCCTTCGGCACCCAACCGAAGGACTCATCTAGTAACCACATTGTTGCCCCAAACCCTACTATAGTAACATTTGTCTCAACAAACCTCCATCGTTGCCAAGTCCTAGGTCATCCATCTTCTCACTTCCTCTCCATTATTTCTTGTCCTGTAGGCACCAACCTACATGAGGCTTCAAACTGATTTTCCTTGCAAGTACCCACTTGTTAGAACTATCAAATTCCACTATTTGCAGATACCAACCCCCTTCTCTTTACAGGAACCAACTTGAATGAGTCTTCAATCCCCCTGACCTATAAGCACCTATTTTCTCATCCTTTCAGACCCCTCTTTCTTCTAATATTCAAACTCTGATCCATGGCCATTTTAATTCAAATATTTTTGAACCAATTTCTTAATTCTTAAATCTTCTACACTCTCTTCTACAACAACCAATCTTTTTCTAATTCTTTTATCCAATCAAGATTCCTCACCCTTGTCTTATTTTCTTATCTATTTTTTTTTTTTGCAATGAAATTATAAATGCTTCATAAATGCATATCACAACCTCACAACTTCTCTGGATCTCAATCAATTAGAACCCTCATCATTATACAAAGCATTTAATCTTCAACTTTATTTTAGATCCACAATAAGACTTTGCTACTCAACTTCGTCTCCTCTCAATTTTTTGTTCGATTTATGTGTTTTACTTATGCTAATAACAACAACCACACATGATTTTTCATGGGAATGTTATCATTTTACATCACCTTATTTCCATTTATAGATCCCAGTTTTATTTCATCCTGTTTTTACTAAATTTGGCATCTGAACATGCTTTAATATTCTAGAAAAATTTGGCACTCAAACACCAAATTTATTTGTTTTATCCCATAGTGGTAATATCCCAGGTGCACATAAATGCTAACCAAAATGATGGGCTTAAATACCAAGGATTCTTATCCCTGGATCGTTGTGCAGTATTTACTAGCTAAACCACCATTTTTTTTTTAAATGTGTAAGGAAGTTTGAACTCAATTGACAGTTGAAACATCACTTCAATTCCCCCTCATCTATCCAACATTTAACAAAAGTGTTGGGTCTACAAATTGTTGCATATGCAACTTAAGTCATCCCCACCTTCTGTGAGTGTGCCATGAGATCCTATGATTTGACCACATCTTATGGCAAAGACACCACCTCATGACCCCCTTTCTTATCTGACCTTTAATAAAGGGGGGGGTGGGGGTGTCTGCAATTTATCACTTTTTATATACAACAACTAATGTTCTCAAGTCTCTTTCTGTTAGCCATTGTGTGCCACCCTAAGTTCCAATTGTTACTTCACCACTCATTGGACAAATTTCCTAACACTGTGGAGCTTGGAAAACCACTCCTTGTTGCGAATCTCGAGGCTTTTCCACCTCACCTATAATGTCATTTCTAGCTCATATACCACATCAAATCTATTCCACATGTCACACAACATCACTATCACACGTCACTTGGAAAAGGTCCACTTGGCCACCCAAAAAGGCAAAATCCACCTACCACATGCCATCCCCTTAGTGTCACATGTCATCTCTCTATCAGTACCACCTATCTCCACATGTGTTTCCATGTCATGTTGGGGTCCACTTGGATGCCAGCTATTTTTTTTTGCTCATCACTCGTTCTTTTGTGTACATAATTCAAACTTAATGGTTTGGCAAGCACTTGGGTGCTTAGGCCAAGCATTCTGTGACCAGGGGTTCTGATGGAGAGCCTTGTCAGCCACCGATCGCCGCTTATTTTCTATGAGATGGTCCTTGAGCTAGGAGGTATGATAATTGCTTAGTCTCTTGCCACCAACTCCTTGATGACCAAGCATTGTGACCAACACCTTTCCGCTCCACCACTCACTACTTACTGTTGTGTTCATTGTATTATCATTTAGTGTCAATTTGGTGAGGGGCTTGTTGTGGGACCATGAGCCTTTGGAAACCTCTATGAGATTCAAGCCCTTATTGCTCCTCTTCCCTTGGGAGTTATCTTAAGTGTAATATACCACTAGAAATTTCTTAGAGTGAACTATCCAATCAAGAAATTTTCATGTGCTTTTAAGCAAGTTACCTATAGAAAAAATTCCTTCTAAGATAGAGTAAATAGCTAAGTGACTATCATCTAATTCATCATATGCTCAAAACATTGTTAATAGAAACAATCATGACAAGAATAAGCATCATGCATGAAAACGTTAACAGGACCCCCCTTGAATTTGACATCACTTGACATCAATGAATAGAATTTACATCATTGACAACAAACTATCAACATACTCAACACATTGGTTCTGGCTAGGCAACATGCGGTTAAATGTTATAATGCCAACTTTGGGAGTAAAGAAACATTTCATGCTACTAGCCTAGGGCATAGGGACCATATTCGACTTTCCTTGGCATTATCCATCGATCCATTGAAACCCTACAACATTCTCTTCATCTTTGGCCTATGCTCATCTCGACCCTCTTCACGGGGAGTGCAACTGGGAAAGTCTTCTTATAACAAAGTCTTTTTCCATCTCTCTAGTGTTTTTCATCCACAACATATGGTTGCAGTCAACATAAATTGCTAAGTTTATCTTCTGGAAAGAGCAACATCTCGTGTTTTCTGGCTAGTATTTTATTTCTAACAGAGTTGGGAGCCCTCCCTTCTTCATTCTTTCCATCCTTCCTCGCAGGTTCGCCACCCTTCATTCTCTCTTGGGATTTCTAGTTACCCTCTTCCCTATAATAATTTTGGTTCTCTATCTTGTTGGGTTATTGGGTTCTATTTCTACTGCATTTTATATCTCTCTCCCTCAATATGGTTCGATTTCTATAAGACTAAGCCTCACAAGTATATGGGGTAGTGAGCTTCTCTGGGATACTCTAGTCTTTGTGGGGTCACACCTCTTCAAGCTCTCCTTTGAACATCCCCCTTTAATTTGGGCTATGCTCTAGGATGTTGTTTTGTTGTTCGCCTCACTCTCCTCTCTCCCCTATCTCACTCCTAATGACTCTCTCCTCTTCTTCAAGAATTACTTCTCTCCCTGTGCAGCAAGAATGTGCTGTTAGTGAGCTTGTGTTTTTCACGGGGCAATGTTTTATCAAGAGAATTAAGACTATGGACATATAAGAACTCAGTTAAGAGCGGAAAGTTCAACCATACAATTTTAGGAGCTCACTCCCCCTCCAATATAAGCAGAACTCACTTAGGCTAAGAGGGATATTTCCAACCAATGACACCTTCTCTTAGACACCAAGGTGTTGGATGATGTGGTTGATTAGGTTCTTAACGCAGGACACACACATAGTTGGTATTACCAATATGTGCACACGACGGACATTTATTAGCACATGACGTATTTGTTTGGAAAATTATTTTTAAACAGGAACAAAAGTCAGGAGGACTTCCTCCTCTCTATGGATCACTTGTAGTGTCATATGTTTGTTCTAGATCGTCGGTTGCAATGTATCAAAAAAAATATAGGCATCCCTCTATATCCTAGTTACTCCTTGGGAAACAATAAGGATCCTATTCCACTAGAGGCCACAAATGCATACCCCTCTTCCTATTTAATCTCATCATGCTATCATTTTAGTCTTTAAGTTTCTGCTTTTCACTAATTTCGTCAAGGCCTTGAATTTTGACTCATTAGGCATTATTTTGTCCCTTTCCTCTCTGAAAAGGATATATTGGATATGATCGGGTTTCCTTAGTTACAAACCTACCTAAAATATCCTTGTTTATGTTGTAGTATGTAAAATGTCCTTGTTCCGAAGGAAATACAAAAATTTACTTCACACAAAAATACAAGTTTTTTAAGATGATGATTAAAAAAAAAAAAATTCCCTTGATGGAAACAAGGCTACATATAAAGTGCAAAAAGAAACAAATATTTAGAGTGACAAACTTTTGGAAAAAATCAATCAAGATGAGTTTAAAAAATGGAGGAAAACATAGATTGATAGTAGATAAATTGGTTTGAAGAGTGACATAGAAGAGGACAAGTTCCTAATGGATAAAAGGGCATTTCAAAATCATGTAAAAGAATTCTAGAGGAATATCGAATGGTGGAAACATGAGAACGATTATTTCGTAAAAAAAATTCAATAAGCAAGGGAAAATCAAAATACAAAACGACTATTAGAGGAAATTTCAGCCTAAAAGTGTCCATGAATTTTTCATGTAATTTCTATGTCATAATATTTAAACCAATCTAAATCCTTCAAAAAAAATTGTAAGCTTGGCAGGACTACATTTTGATCGTGTCCAATATATCACCTCGATTGGGGCAGAGAATTGAACTGGTGACTTTACATCAAGGAGTGGGTTAAAATAGCACTCGATCACGGTCTATCAAAGACCCCATGGACCAAAATCCTTTAAATTTAAAAAGAGGTACCTGTCTTAAATAATTTTAAATTGTTTAATTTGGGTATCCGTGAAATATGTATTATTAATTTGTGACATATTTTATTATTAATTTGGGCATTCGTGAAATATTTTACTAATGTTATTTACCTACCTTACACATATGAAGAAAAAGTTATTATTGCAATATAAATCTTGATATTTGTGAAAAAATATAAATTAAAAATGTGAACCCATTTCACATTATCAACCTTGCCCAAAAATATATATATATATATATATATATATATATAGATTATAATTCCAAAAATGACAAATTATGGGATTTTGGCCCAAAAAAAGAAGAATATATAGTTAAATATAAAATATATAGAGAGAGTTATTTTAATAAAAGTGCCATATATTGATGGATTTCAATAAAAGTAAAAGAACAGAAATAATATATTAAAAAAATTATTAAATCTTGTGCTAATAAATATTGTGGAACATAGATACAAGTAAAGTAATATTGAAAAATAACGTAGTCTAACTTATAAACGAAATATCCTTTTTTCACGACATTTTTTTCTGATTAACTTTAATGAAAATCTAAAAAAGATTTTTAAAAACTTGAGTTTAAATTGTTTAATCTGCATAATTCGAGTGTCCAAGGGGTTTTTCAGGGCGTTGAGTCCATTTATGGGTTCAAAAATATATTTTAAACAACAAAAAATTTTGAAATTGTATTGCCAAATTTTGGTGAATTCCGGTGAAAAAGGCTATTTCGTCTATAAGTTAGACTACACCTTAAAAATTGTCTACATGACATTTTTAAATTAATTTCTTGCTTTTTCCTTAAAAATTTGTGTCAATGATAATCAAATATGCAAGTGAATATATATGTTTAATTGCATTTTAATTAAAATTAAAATGTGATGTCTTCAGTAATTGTAAATATTTAATTACTGCAGTTAAATAAACTGAATATTATTATAAATTCATATAATTAATTATTTTGAATAAAGCTATATAGAAAGTGAAATGTCGTAATAATGATAGTTATGTATTTCTGATATGTCAGGTAGTTAGGTTAGGTGGTTACCTGCCCTTAACTATTTCTTTGGAGATTTATTCTCAAGAAAGGGATTAAGAGGGTATGCGTACTTGAGATCAAAGAGAGGAAAAAAATTAAAATCAGAGGACAAGAATATTGTGTTATAAATACAGATAGGTTTAGGTAGCTAAGTCTGGTTAGGACCAGATAGCTTTTACAATTTAAGACTGTTAAGTCTTAAGGACAAATCATGTGAGAAGATAGCTCGGGGGAGACTGAGGCTGGAATAGCGGGGGGAGACAGTAAAGGAACAAATTGTAGACTTAACACAAAAAAAGATAAGAGCCAAATCTCAACATTGTATTCCCACATACATGAAGTAATTCATGAGCTTTATGCAGCATAAATTACAAAACCCCGATTAACAGTCAGGCTAAAACATAAAACTAAACTTAAGCTCTTGATAAAGTTTATACACAGAAGACGCAAATTAACAATGGCATCTGAAGCCATATGATATGAGAAGCAACAATCCAATTCATAAGTTTAGGGTTTCACTGTAGAAGGAGCGGTCTCACAGAACTTAACAGTTTTGGCTAGTTCCACAAGAAACCTTGGAAAAATCTAGCTAAAAAAATAAAACCCAGGACCATGATGGCCATAAACCCAATTATCCTAGCTTACAAATCCAAAAATAATCATCTCTCGAGAGTATGGACCAAAGTCAACAACAATTAGCACAAACAGAGGTTGTTTTATATCATAAAGAAAATTGACTTAGAATGAATACAGATGGAGTCTTCAAATGACTGAATAATTTGGAAAATTCCTCATCTAAAACTAAACCCTTGGTAAACATACTCGGTTTGGCCAATGCATTACCCAATATTCTCTTTTGAACGAAGTCCATAGGGTTCGACAAGCTGAGCAGTAGCTTTAGAACTCTAAATCCATTCCAAATGGGAAGGGCAAAGAAACCCTCCAATGTTACCTAGGCAAGGAAAAACATGTAATATTAGAACTAAAAAAGGAAATTTCAACTTGACATGCTAACGGAGGTATCAAACTGTAAATGTAACAAAAAACAAGCTTCATACCTAGAAGAGAATCGTTGATTATCCGACAACACCAGGGTGGGAAATCAAACAGATGGATAAACCTGTAATAAAGCGCAATCTCTTATCTCCGATACAGTAAACTCGAAATGTAACAGATGAAACCCTCGACACGAAGAAGGTAAAAGGGTAATAGCATGAGCTCGACCTAGCTGTGCAAAGGAATTAGTCATTCTAGACTGGAACAAGTTTACTTCGTTGGAGATGTGAAAATGCCAAGAAACCATTCCACTAGGAAACATAGATCGACGGGTTTTCATTTCCATCGTTTGATATGGAGATTGCAGGTTGACTGTAGATGTGGAACACTTTTCGAGACTAGGGAGGCCAGCTGGTGTGCACGTCGAAGACTCCAGATTTAATGTACACTAGGTCTAGGTCAACCAACCGCTCAGTTGGGAGAAAATAGCATTGAAAGCCACTGTAATGTTTCAAATGATATTTCATTTGTAAGGTTTAAAGCTCAAAAAATAAAATGCTTGAGTTGTACTTAAAAATTAATAACTCAAATTGGTATATGTCATATAAAGTACTATTAAATCATGAAGCTTAACAACGATCCCATTTAAAGAAATTAAATTTACCTTGATGCGATACCATAATCATCCTCCCTCTCAAGGAGGTTCCAACCACAAGGAAAAGATTGTTTCAAACAACCGCACTATCTCAATATGTGAGAGCATCTCGGTCCCAACTATAAATATGGGACTTACTGCCAATCGGATTATGACAATGTATCCATGGTATCCATGTCATATCTAGATCATGCTCAAATAGCTCTCTAAGGAGCTTTTGTACGCTGCCTCACAACTAGCTAGGCTAGCAACATCATGATCAACCTTAGTCATGCTAGGAACCTCTCATCCAAGATATCATAGCAGATCTTATACTCGAGCAACATCCAAATGTGCTTATCAACAATGATCTCAAATATCAACAATATATATATCATAGGAGAAATATCACATTCTCAAAATATAATACCTCATGCAAATATTTCAAAGCATGCTTGGTGGCAACTCTATGTGAGTGAAGAAACTCACTCATGAATTCTTTAAGGTTCTATGCACATCATGGATTTTCAAAATGGAACATCAATGCTTCAATCGTCGGATACCATATCAAGTTCAAAAAAATCTTGAACTTCAAATCAGAGTATCCAAGGATTTTCATTTCATAACATTTTCCAATAGCTTTGCAATATGGAATTTCTTTCCCAAATTCCAGAAATCGATTCATCATGCCATGATACATTATTTCGGGCTTCATAAGCCATCTCCCTCTGATTAAACCATCAGAGGCTTATCACCTGTCACAAGTAGATCATTATGATATAAAATCAAAACCATAATAAGTATCAAAACCATTCCTTGGAACTCATCATCCTAACTTCATCAGATAACTGTCAAATCTAGACATATATGTATTGCAATGCTCTAAGTATAATGCCTAGCTAAGCCAACATAATCATTCTTACATAACTCAATGTTGTACCATCAACAACAAAGTCAACTCATCAGAGTTTAGAAGCCAGATCATGACCATTATCAAGGTCATCATTATCATAGTATTAATACTTTTAACCAGGAGACGAGTGGAGCTCATATCAAATCATGCCAACAAGTCATGCATTATCAATCCGAACTTTATCAAGTCATTCTCATGAGCATAATATAAGTCAATATGTCACTAGATGTAAATTCATACATCAAGGATGAGTCATGCAGGTTCCAGTTTTCATGCCAAATCATAACTATTGTTATTTCAACTGTTATGCTAAGAATAAGGAGGTCAAGTTATCAGGAAAATCAATAAATCAAATCACTAGACATCAGGTCAAGTCTAAATGTTATCAAAGATAGATCTATAGTCAAAGCACATATCAATCTTCAATTCAAAGTTATTTTCAAGCATTATAACAAAACACTTTTCATATATACCAGTAATGCCAAACCATGCCAATCTCTTGTAGCACAGATATAGTGACATATCTATCTGTATGTCCTGATCACCCGCAAACACAAGTTCACTCTACATATTCATGTTATGGAAAATATTCAACCTTTTCCTGTTAGCAGATCTTGTTGTTATCTTCAATACATCTTTGGTCTTGATATCTTTTAGGTGACCATCGGATTTCAAGCACAATACTTCATTATATGATCAACAATTTAACTCAACAACTTCAGAAGTTAGTTAACAATGGCAGAATATGTCAGGGACATCACCATTCAAAGTTGAGACAACTTCAAAAAGCTTCAGATGATGGTTAAAAACAGTCAAACCTTTGGTCGCTCTCTTCAGGTTAGCATGGGAGTGACTTTAGTTGCCTGGATGATGTCTAGTCCTTAGCATGAGTGCGACTAGGGATGAGATCTCCTAGATCTGTGACTGCGAACAGAGCAAAAACCCTAATTTCTATACGGGCTTCATATCTAAGACCCTGCTGTATATCAATGCTATCAGATGCACATAAATCAGACTTCAACAACATAGAATACAAATAATAATAAGGGTAAGAATATTGAGAAGAGATTCTCCCTTTGATTTGGGGTCTGCATCATTCATCTTCATTCATGTAAGGAACTTGTCTCTACTAGATTCATGCAACCACAGATCTGTTAGATCATAAACATATGGCTATCAACATCATGACATCAATATTTCATCAAAGGCTTAGACTCAAAGCAGTTGATAGATCTCAAAGATTATGAACATAATAGAACTTTCTATCAAGTCACTACATCAGGTTACTACATCCAGTTTAACCATATTCCATCAAGACAAGGTAGCAAGAGATATAGAATATCAATCTTACACTTATACGTCTCACATGCACTTCAAGACCAATGAGTCAGATTAGGTCATTCAAAAACAACAATAGTGTTAATATCTTTTTCCATATGATTTCATCATGATTTTCATAAGCATTACCAATAGACTCATGTATAGGAGTCAATGAACTATCCTTCTATATCAAATTCATAATGACAAGTATCAAGAGTATCATTTTCTAGAGCCAAGGTGCTAACCTTATTTATAGGATCAAGATATCCAACAGATAGATCATATATATTAGCCAAACATCAAGTGTATCAACGTATCAACATTAGATAGCCTCATACAATTCAATAAGATAAAAAATGTTCAACGCCAGGTGCATCTTTTCATCATAGGAAACATAGATCCAAGTCACTTCTATATGCATGTATGAGCCATTAAATAAAGAGGCATTATCATCATACCTTATGGCTTACTGAGCCAATAGATGAAACACAACATACCATGCATGCCTTGAGGTATTCAAATACCTGAGCACCTACTCATTATACATAGGCCACTTGAAGCACTTTATCATATTTTCATTAAGTACCTCTTTGTCTCTTTCCAGATCTACATCTCAAAATGATCCTTAAGAAGGATCTACACATCTCATCAAGGAGGTTAGAAGCATCCATATACATATGCAGGAAGTACAAGTAATATACCTGAGCACCTACTCATTATACATAGGCCACTTGAAGCACTTTATCATCTTTACCTCTTTGTCTCTTTCCAGATCTGCATCTCAAAATGATCCTTAAGAAGGATCTACACATCTCATCAAGGAGGTTAGAAACATCCATATACATATGCAGGAAGTACAAGCAATAACATAATCATCAGATCCATAAGTCTAACCAGTAAGAAGCATCATAAGTCAAGAAATACTTATCTTCAACGAGAGGTGATCCTCTCCCTCTTGAACCAATATTCAAGAGCCATCATTGTCCATGGTCCATATACCAATTTTTTCTTCAAGTATCCAACCAGATCTACTAAGGATTATCCCATCTTGAACTTCATCAAATCTTCCACGAGTGCTTGAGCATGTTCACAAAGATCATGCTGGAGTTTCATGCATAAAATCTCAAGACTTTGCCATAGACCAGGATTTTCTCTCCAACCATAACCTCATATAATACATCAAACCCTAATCATCAACATGCCTAAGGTTATCTTCAAGTCCTATAATTCTTTTAGATCTCCACCATCCTCTTCTTGCTTCCATCAATGGTGTCATCATTGGGGTGATCTCCATGGCTTTTCTTCAGCCCAACTCTGATACCATGTTAGGTTTTCTTAAGGCAACATTGCTCTTTACTATGATAGTTGCAATTCACCATTAATACTTTAAGTTCACCCCATATCATAATTTCATTATTCATATCTACACTATTATACAGCAACATGTGTAATAACATAGAAAGAAACAACATGACCATCATCATCAATGCAACGAACTATAAATGGAACAGTAAAAGAAAGCATCACACATATAGAGACACTAGGATTGGTCCGCGACCAGGGAAAAACCCACTATGGGGAAAACCCTTGCAAATATTCTTCTTCTTAGATCGTCATCAAATGATACAGCAAAAGAGAGTACAATGATCCATAACTATGCAGTAAAACAATAATGATATCCATGAAACAAATCTAATCATGTTAGGAATTATAACCCTCATACTGATGAATGTAATGTGCTATCACAAACTGATGTCAAATGTTGTATATTGTTGTCATTGTTCCGAATACTACTAAGTACTGTTGTCACTGTCAATGAGCCCAATACATATGTTTGTAGCGGAAATTAAAAAATAAGATCTATAGATCTATAGATCTATAATAAAAGTAGAGAAACTCACATATAACAAATCACTGAAGATAATTGAAGCTGAGATGCTAGAAACTTAAGTCTGGGCTAGGTCTCCCTCATAAACATTGTCTACAGGCGACTTAAACTTCAGGGTCGCTCTCATGGAGACGGTATGCATGTGACTATAACTGCACAGACACTCTTAGGAGGTCATTGTGCATACAACCTCGGCCCTGGACTGTAAAAACCCACAGTTGCACCCTTAAGGAGATGTGTGAGCAACCAGAAGGGCCAAAGCCACTCTCTTGCTAAGATGTGCCAGCGGATGTACTGTCAGAGTTGCTACCAAGGCTTCTTGGTGCTAGCGATTAGGGACTGAACCCTTCAGAACTTAGAGTCGCTCCCTCTGAACTGTGTTTGACTGACCAGAGAGCCAAAGTCGCTCTCTTGACCACTTTGAGCTTGCAATTGTGGAAAAAAAACTTCCGATATGTGACAACAATCAAGATCTGGATTACCCAAACCCAGAGCAAACCTTACACATGTACATTCAAACCAAATACAAACTTTTGTTGATGAACCTATGCGAGGCAAAACAAAATAGAAGAACAAAACATGTCTTGATTTAGTGTGTTGAAATGAGCTTGATGTATCTTCCTTTTATAGTTTTTTTTTAGGGTGTACTTGGGGTTAAGATTGACCCAAGGAGTTACTCATGTGGTTAGGGCCGACCCATTCCATAATACATGTATGAATAAAATAATTCATAACTCAGCGATTGCTTAACAAAATTGGGTGATCCTTAGGTTGCTTTTGGTCCTCTCGAAAAGAGGAATCTAATGCAATCAATATCTCGGTCATTTGAACTGTGCAAGGTGGAAATTTACTGCAGTTGCAAAAATTAACACTTCACAATCATTTTCCAGAATTTGGAGGATTGAGCCAAAGTTTTTGAAAATGGCCCATTTTTTTCAACAATGTTGGGTTATTCGTGAGATTTTGGGAGGAGAGGTATTTCCTAGAAAAATAATAGTTCCTCATGGCCCTAGTATGGGTTCAAGTTTTTTCACTACCCAAAGGATTTTGGGACGCCCAAATCCTTGAGGGAATTGGAAATACCATTGGATCCTATGTGAAAATTTTAGAAGTAACAAGGAGAGGGAACTACACTTCATATGTTAGAATATGTGTATATGAATATTTCACATCCATTTCTAGAATCCATTGAGATCTTATACCAAGATGAAATCTAGAAACAAACCCTAGATTATGTGTAGAAAATTTATTGTGAGAGAAAAAATATCTACTAGCCAGCCTCACTCACTTTAGTGCTTACCCCCCTCAAATGTTATATCTAGTGTGTCTATTAACCCTACATGTCCCTTATCAACTACTTCTAACACCAAACTTTACCAACAATTTTTCCAGGTGTACACTGCATTAGCAGGTCTTATAACACTATGCACATTTAAATGTAATAACTTTTTGACTCCATAATAATAATAATAATAATAATAATGTCCCTCTTTGTTATCTTAATTCCATTCTCTTGTCCAAATCTCTCATCTTTCCTGGAACTCCCACGACTTATTTATCATGTTACTCCAATGATATCACCATGTATAGGATCCATTACAACCCCATCCACAACACCATATTTCCCACGACCACCTTTGCACAACATTTGATCCTACCAATAACTCACAAAACTTACCTTTGATTAACCTTGTATATGGATCATCATGTGCACAACTCGGTTCACAACAATCAAACAAGAGGTTTTGGAGGCCTTGGAGCATAACACTTGGTCCTAAGATATCGATCTAGTTAGGCACCTATGTGGCAGTGAAGACATATGGCTTTGATACCAAATGTTAGAAATTAACTAGAGAGACATAAAATTTACTAAGGGGAAAATAACTAGCAATAGTAATAAAACATATCATGTAAACATAGCTACACAATATATACCTTGGGAAATCCCCATCTACAAGGAAAAACCCAGCCTAACGGAATTCCATGAGTCTCCTTGGACAAAACCTTGGACAAGCCTTCCAAGTGAGCCTTCACCACTCACATCCCTAGACCCATTACAATTAAGTCTTCCAATCCTTTTAAAGGCTCCATTACATGAAAACCATGGGAAAATTACTATGGGAAACCAAAAGCCCATGGGCCTAAAACCCTCACTAATGACCCAGTCAGCTTTGACTCTTTCCCCCAAGTCAAGTTTACTTAATATTATGAGCTTGTTCCCTTTCGTTTTCGTTGTTGTCATGAATACAACCACCTATTCCAGGATTACCCACTCCTTCTGGAAGACCCTAATAAATATCTCCATCCAACAAATATGATGGGCTTTAGAATAACCATGACCAAATGAAGAAATCAAACTTAAAAGAATATGCCTATTAAACAAATAGGGGGCCCTCTTCAGTCCAAATATAATTATTAGTCCTCGCTAATAAGGAGGAAGAGCCCTTTATTCCAAAATATATCACCATCATTGCTCCAAGGTAATAGGGCATAAAAAAAAACGTAGGATCACACAAAAGAAAAAAGTTGGAAGGTAATCAAGAAACTAAAATCCACAATGAAGACCTTATGCTAGATGCTTCAATAGTTGAACTTAAAAAGGAAACTAAGATATTAGACAAGGATGAAGAAACTTTGATGAAGTATAATGGATAATGGAAAACGAAAGATCCAAGTTGACTTCTAGAACACCAACAGTATCAGTGCTATAAAATCTAACTTAGGGTAAAAGGACAAATTTGGGAATCAATAAAATAAGTGGATTCAACCAACATGTGACTAGGGGTCCAAACATTCTCTAACAATAACAACATGCATAGAATAGAGAAGGTAAAAGGTGAGGAAAAAGGACTGATAAAGCCTCACTTAAATTAGTTGGAGATTATCTAGTTAATATAGGTTAGGTTACGACTCTTACAAAGATATATTTCTCCTCAAAATACTCTTCCTAATGAGAATAATCTCGTGGAATATTAGAGGTATCAACAACAAATGAAAGAAAATACTTTTTAAGTAAAGAATTAAGAAGGAATGCTCGAAAATCATTATAATTCAAGAAACAAATATCACCAGTGTTCAAATTATTGAAATATCTCCCCAGTGTTGGTGAGGCTATGAGTCAATAACACTCGATGCTACTGGAAGCACATGTGGTTTGAAAATCCTATGAAACCCCCAACAAGTATCCTTTAAAGATTGGATAGTCAAACCTCACATCATCTCTGGAACATTTCAATACATAGTAGCTAAGGAGATTGTGTAACCACCTCCTCCCACATTTACCCAATTTTATCGACCTACCAGGGTAAAAATGAGAAGAAGAGTTGTTATGACATGAATTGACCTCGAAGCTCGATTTATGGAAATGGGGCTGACAAACTGACAACTCACAAAATCCCTCAGGGCTACAAGATACTTAGGGGCCAAAGAACCACCCTAGGTGACCAAACCATGAGTTGGGGCTCTTTTTCATTGCCCTAAGTCCACAACTGAATGCATGAAAAGGCCAGGATATGGTTATAGGCCTACAACCACATGCAAAACATTGCCTCCATGCAATTATAGCCCAAAATATCTAGTTCAAATCTCTAGTTCAGAGGGTGCGGTCCCGAGATCTAAGCCACTTTTCCAGACCAACCTCTAGACCACTACCCATAATTTCCCGAGACTTTCTAGAATCATTATTAACATGAAAACAAGGCTAAAAATTCAATCTCAAATAAGAAACTTGACCTAGACTACCTAGAACACATTAGAAATTTCACCAAACACATAGAAAACATGTAAGCTACAGGTCATGAATGCATATATGATCATAAATTGAGAGCCTTCATCTGAGAATCATCAATAAGGCTCTAAAATTCCTTTAGCTAGTTGAAATAACACTTATTAGCCCATGCATTCATCAATCATTCGATAACTAAGCAGATCATGACAGGAGCCCTAGATAACATACATCATGTAACCATATCACCAACATAATCATTACAAGTATACGTGAATCATAGTAGAAGAATAGATCTTATTAATTTATAGAAAATACCAACCCAGTTAGGGACTTCCACATACCATCTGACCGTAGATTGGGCTAAACCAAATCTCTGTTTCAACCAATCACCCTCGCACCATATTCCAAGCATGAATGTGGGATCTCATGGAATAAACTAACAAAAAACTAACTAGGGATTCCAGAGGCTAAACCATCTCAACCCTCAACAACAATGATTCCAAATCTATGGTTAGACATCACTAATACCAACCAGATTAGTCACTACCCTAGTTGTCTTAGGCTCCAACAAATAGTAACTCAACCCACAACCTTCTAGGGCTCCAGAGCATTTTTCCGACTTGGCTCTAGAGACTAGTAACTCAACCCACCAAGGGCTTTAGATCATTTATGCCAACATAGGCTCCAGGACTAGTAACTCAACCCAAGTGGTTCTAGGGATTCTAGAGAGTTTGTTCCGACCCACATCCATTAGGAACCTAAGCACCAATCAGATAAAAAAAAAAAAAAAAAAAAAAAAAAGAAGAAGAAGAAGAAGAAGAAGAAGAAGAAGAAGTAAGTGGAAAACCCCAAAACACGATGGATATCTAGGAAATGGAAAGGCAAGGTTAAAACCACTGTAAATCCAGGAAAATATCCATGCCAATGAAAACATATAACTAGAAAATCACATGCATGTACGATGCACCAAAAGTCAACGAGGAAATCATACATGAAACTTGTTACCTACAAAGAAATCTAGTTGTAGCTACTGATCCACCTATTCCATTTCACTCTCCTACTTTACTTTGCCTTCTTTCTCCAAATCTAAGTGATTACTAGAGTGCTCCAAGCATGCTCTAAGAATACTCTAAGTGTGAAAGAGCATGAGAGAATGATCCGAGAGCTCCAAAATTGAACTGACAAAAGGTAAACCAACAAAAGTTGTGAAGTGATCCTTAGAAGCCTTTTTTAATCAAGGCCTCTATTTTCTTCATTTTCCTTCATTTTCATCTAATTTCCCTAACATGAAAATCTATGTCCCTTCACCTTCCTTTTCTCCTATTTTCCTTTATTTTTATAAATAAATGCCAATTAATCCCTCTTTTCCTTTGCACATGCCTTTGCCAATTTCCTTAGCCATAAATAATTCAAAATTGATCCCCACTAAGATGTTTTTCTCACTATTCAGCTTGGAATATGTGTCCCATGTCCTTGGTCTTATATTTTTTTACATGGAAAATCAACCGAGGGCTATTACAAACCCCTCCCCCTTGGGGGAACACTGTCCTCGGTGTTCTATGACACTAATGACCAAAAAATTGTTGAGTTCAAAAAAATACTGCCTATGGAGTTTTATAACCCTACTCATTGCAGTATTTACAACATATCAACTGCTGAAAACATGGCAACCATACCGTTTATTGGAGCTTTATAACACAACACATTACAAAATTTACAATAACAACCACATATACTTATGCACATTTGCTTCAACCATCAAATAAACATACTTCCTATGGAGTTTTATAACGACAACTCAATAGAATAATTACAATAATATACACATATAAATATGCACATTTTCTCTAACCAAAAAATAAAAGGATATGGTTGCCACATCAATCAACAAGGGAATCTAGAGGCTCACATCTCCACCCTCAAAAGTAGTACCGTGATTCACCTCCTTCCTAGGAATCCCATAATCCACTATCAAAGTCAAACTTGCATCCAATGTCCAACAATATGATCCTTGCACTGCTTTTTCTCTCAGTGAACAATTACTGACTCAACGGTTCCAGGGCACACTCCCAATGTGATTCTGATTCCACCTGGAAATGCTAATGACCAAAACAAATATATTCCTTGAAATTTCCTTCTCTACTACATAGTCCCTCGGGAAATCTGGTCACCCCCTTCCATGCAGTCACACACCTTCCAAGTTCCACTGACATACCCTTCTCTGCTGCATAGTCCCTCGGGTGATCCATCCCTTGGCAAGCTTTCTTCGCATTGGAAGGTCCAAAAACCAAGTCATAACCCTGCCTCAAAATAATCATACTGGTCATAGCATGTTGATGGAAATCAATGGAAACTATTGGGTACTAGTGTCCCATAATGGCCCTTCTCTTGAATGCTTTACCATCATATTGTTGCATGTTCCAATTCCTTTCGTTGCTACTGCTAACATTCTTGCAGACAATTTCAACCACCCAAACTAGGCATTTTCAACCACCCAAACTTGGGCAGTTTCCATGCTTTCTTGTAACAAGCACACAGTTTCCATTAGATCCAAAAAGAATTGAAATAAATTCAAATCATACCTCATTGGTAGCTCATCAATAAGGTACACTTGCAATTCTATTTACTTCCTGTCACAACAAGTTAAACTATCTCTTTGATGAAATCATCATGTATAAATATATCACATATGGTTAGCTCAAACGCAACCATCATAACTCAGAATCATATATCACACGCATAATAAAAATTAAAATAAAATATTGATACTTATCTTCCAATCGATTATTTGATCCTACCTTTGTTCTTTATCCTTTCCGTACACACATCGGATCGGTTGCCACACTCGACAAGCACCCAATGCCTTCTCTTCTCTTCAATAATGTATACATACACGTAGTGTACATCACACACATACACCCACATATGGTGTGCCACACAATACATACACCTACACCCAGTGTACAACACAACGCATACACTTGGTGTACAACACAATGAATACACATGTTACGATACAACACCTACAAAATACACAACATGTATGACATGTACACAATACCATATGTACAACATGTACACAACACCACATGTACATAACACCGCCTTCATAACATGTACACAACACCACATGTACATCATGTGTACAACACCACATGTACACAACATAACATGCACATAACACCACATGTACACAACACCACCTGCATAACATGTACACAACACCATATTTACAACATGTACACAACACCACATGTACACAACACCATATGTACAACATGTACGCAACACCACATGTACATAACACCACATGTACAACATGTACACAACACGACATGTACACAACACCATATGTACAACATGTACACAACACTACATGTACATAACACCACATGTACAACATGTACACAACACCACATGTACACAACACCGGTACTGCACATACAGAGACCACACTATATCTACCAAGAAACCTTGATTCTAGTGTCTTTCCTATGCCTTATTGCATGCATCCACAATCCAAATTTTGGGTCTGTGGTTCTTTCCACTATCCATGCTTTACCTAGCATGTCGCAACTCACACTGCTTTCATTTCGCTGATGTATCCCTCAGCATTACTTGCCATAGCATAAACATAGGCATAGTATAATCACATAATATCAAATAATATCCACATGATACTAACCTCATAGATCTGTTAGGGCTACTTTTTCCCACTTGATTCCTCAAAAAGCTAGGAACCTCTTCATGTCATTCACCTGCATAAGCATTCATTCCTCCACAAGCATGATCCCTAACGATCCCGTCAGACAAGGAAACACATACATACATTCATACATATATAAACATCAACAAAATCATGATCACAACATAATTACAAGATATCATAAGGTCAAGGTTAAGAGAACTCTCTTTATTTGTGCACAACATGCACAACATTGAGAACAACAGTTCCCAACTCAGCCAAGGCATCTGATGCCTCAAATCCATTTACTTTACCTTTCCTATTACCTTTCTCATGATTTTCTTCCCACTGTCCATTTAGCCCAATGGATCCAACCAATCCAACTAGTTGTCATACTCTTTCCTTCAACTACCCTTATACATGCATTGAGATTCATTTGGGTCTTACATTCCTTGTTGGGTTTCATTCAGCTTCCCCCGAGCTCCCTTAACTTTCCTCTTTCCCCAATTCCCAAGACCCTCAAAACATAAAAGAAAAGAATAATAAACAAACAAGAAGAGAACCATGAAAAACCCATAACAATACAATGCCACAAACAAAGTGGCATGACCACGCCCCAAACATAAAAAACATGAAAATCAAGTCCAAACGAATCACAAAGCCTCGAAGGCACTAAAGTTTCAACATACACCATGAATCAAACCTATGGTTCCTAATGCTTCCAAGGGAAAGTTCAAACCGAGCCTTCTTCAAGATTTCATGGCAGTCTCTTTCTCCATGCAATCCCCTACATCATACTGCCATAAACAAACAACTATAAGTGTATAAATAAATATAACAATATATCGATTACCTTACCTTGTTGTACCCAAGACAAATTTGAACTTTAATTGAACATGTACATATGTCATCTCTCAAGGGACTCCAATTCCTTAACGAATCCAACCATAACTGGAAACCAGCTATTATACCTGCTAAATACATGTTCATGAATATAACACATATCCACATAATGTGAGACAAAATCGAGGTTAAGAAGACTTCTTGTTTTCATGCAAAGCACTCATTCCTTTGGAATTGTGGTTTCCAAACATATCCAAAGGAATTCTCACCCGAGTCCTTTATTTTACCTTTTTTCCTTGTTGCAATTGAGTCTTATTATGTGATATCACGTCACCCAACTATTAGTTATATAAACAAATCAATTGTTACATTGTCACACTAATACAAAGCATGTTTCTGCAACAATTCACACATGTAAGTCATATGTTCCAAAGATCAAGACATCATTTCTATTAATTTAAAATCAGCATTTACCAAGACTAACAACCATGTCATAATCAACTCACAGTCATTAGTCATAATACTACAACTAGCACCCACTTGCACTCAAGTGCATATCAACTTTCTCAACACATATTGTGTTAGTACAACCATATTAAAATAGGATCATTCATTCATGAAATCATATAGATGCATACTTGTATCAAGCAATGAATCAAACATTTAAACAACCTGTAAACATAACCCCTTACTATCCATGGTCCACACTAAGGTAGAAGGAGGCAACTACCATAGTGGCTTGATTTTTAATGTCCAACTATGGAAATGGTATCTCCAAAGCTCTACTAATTTTAACGAAACTTGCCAAAACTTGATTTTCATTTCTCATACATTTTATACTTGAAAACATGCCACATAATCATGCCACTTTTCCATTCCATATATTTCACGTCAGACATGTAAGGGATGTCATGTGAACCATAGTTCACTACTTTGATATTCATCCCTCATCTTATATTTCCTGCAAACATACAATGTTAAATAAACCAAATAAATGACATAATAAAAATCATACCTAAATGTATCTCAGGGGAGGCTATCACATTTGCACAATTCAATCCATATTAGTACGACACAATATCACAAATATATCAGTTCATACCTAAATATCATAACCATAACCATCTACACAGGAAGATCCATATTAGGAAGATACGTAATCAAGATCTTAGCCACAATTACCATAATCATCATGCATATGACCACAATGCATATAACAACAAGTTAACTATCATGCATGAGTAACTGACGCAGGTGCATATGACCGCACTAATTAACTAGCATCTATCATGCATGTAACTACAACACCAATAAAATTACAAGAATGTATATAACCACAATGAATATAACAACCATTAACCATTATACATGCATGCCAAACATACACTACCTGTATGATGATCTGCTTTTACCTTGAGGTCCAGTGTTGCATCCTCAGTTTGATAATCTACATCTCCTACTCCATCTCAACCAACATATCAACATCATAACATACCAACAATATCATGATGACACAAATTGCATAATGACCACCACGATGCATGTATGACCTACTATGCATGCATAACCATTTACATTTAGCCCATCCATTCCAAGTGTTTGAACTTGGAAGCTTTGATACCACCCTGTAACCACCTCCTCCCACATTTACCCAATTTCACCAGCCTACCAGGGTAAACATGAGACCAACAGTTACTATGACATGACCCTACCTCTAATCTCTGATTACAAACTAACAACTCACAACATCCCTGAGGGCTACATGACACTCAGGAGCCAAAGGACCACCCCAAACAAGAAAACCCTAATTTGGGGCTTTTTTTCACGACCCTAAGCTTGTAACCACATTAATGACAAGGCCAGGGTGTGGTTATAGGGCTCCAACCACATGCATAACATTGCCTCCATGTAGTTATAGCCCAAAATATCCAGTTCATAACCACTTTCCAGGCTAGCCTCCAAACCACTGCCCAAAACTTCCTAAGACTTTCTAGAATCATTACTAACATGAAAACAAATCTAAACATTCAATCTCAAATTAGAAACTTGACTTATACATCCTAGAACACACTAGACATTTCGTCAAACACATGGAAAACATGTAAGCTACAGGTCATGATTGCTTATATGATCATAAATCGAGAGTCTCCATTTGAGAATCATCGAGAAGGCTTTAAATCTCCTCTAGATAGCTGCAATAACACTTATTAGCCCATGCATTCATCGATTATTCAATAACTAAGAAAATCATGTCAAGATCCATAGATAACATACATCATGTAACTGATAAATATCCAACATAGAAACCATTGACACTCAACCATAATATCACCAACATAATCACCACAAGTATACATGAATCACATTAGAAGAATAGATCTTAGTAATTTATAGAAATACCAACCACCCAACCATAGCTTCGGTTGAACCAAATATCTCTTTCAACGAATATCCCTTGCACTATATTCCAAGCATGAATGTAGGATCTCATGGAATAAACCAAGACAAAAACAAATAGGGCTTCTAGAGGCCAAACCACCTCAACCCTCAACCACAATGGTTCCACTTCTATGGTCAGACATCACAAACACCAACCAAATCGGTTTCTACCCAAGTTGTCCAGGGATCCAAGAAATAATAACTCAACCCACACCTTCCAGAGCTCTAGAGTGTTTGTGCAAAGTAGCTTTAGGGACTAGTAACTCAACTCACCAAGAGCTCCAGAGAATTTGTCCCAACCTAGGCTCTAGGACTAGTAACTCAACCCAAGTTGTTCCAGGGATTCCAAAGCATTTGTTCCAACCCACAACCATAAGGAACCTAAGCACAAATCATAGAAACAACAAGTGGAAAACCCCACAACAACATGGTTGCCCAAGAAATGGAAAGGTAAAGCTAAAACCATTGTCAATACAAACAAATATCCATGCCAATGACAAAAAAAAGGAGAAAACCACATGTATATACCATGCATCCAGAAATCAATTAGGCAATCATACATGCAACATGTTACCTGCAAATCAATCTAGTTGTAGTTGCTAATCCAATTTTTCCCTTGTGATTTCCTACTTTCTTTTGACTTCTCTCTCCAAACCCAAGTGAATTCTAGAGTGCTTCAAGAACACTCTAAGTGTGCAAGAGTATGAGCGAATGAGAGAATGAAAGGAGAGCTCTAAAACTGAAATGAAAAAAGGTAAACTAGCAAAAGTTGTGACCTGATCCTCATAAGCCTTTTTATCATTGAGGCCTCTATTTTCTTCATTTTACTTCATTTTTCCTATAGTTTCCCTATCATGCAAATTTGTGTCCCTTCACCTTCCTTTTATCCTATTGTCCTTTGTTTTCAAAAATAAATGCCTCTTTGCCTTTGCTAATTTTCTTAGCCATAAATAAACCAAAAGTGATCCCCACTAAGATGGTTTTCCCACCATTAATCTTGGAATACGTGTCCCATGAACTTGGTCTTATATTTTTTTACATGGAAAATCAACCAGGGGTTGTAACAAACCCCTCCCCTTGGGGAACACCATCCTCAGTGTTCTATGCCACCTATGACCAACAAACCACTAAAAACAAAAACATACTACATATGGAGCTTTATAACCCAACTCATTGTCGTATTTACAACATATCAACTGCTGAAAACACGACAACCATACCATTTACTGGAGCTTTATAGCACAACTCATTATGGTATTCAAAATAACAACCACATATACTTATGCACATTTTCTTCAACCAACAAATAAGCATACTGTCTATGGAGCTTTATAACCATAACTCGATATAATATTTACAATAATATACGCATATACATATGAACATTTTCTCTAACTAGCAAATAAAAAGGATATGGTGCCCGCATCAATCAACAAGGGAATCCATAGGCTCACACCCCCACCCTCAAAAGTAGTACAAGGATTCACCTCCATCCCAGGAAATCCCAAAATCCACCGCCAAAGTCAAACTTGCATCTAATGTCCAACATTACGATCCTTGTGCTACTTGTTCTCTCAATGAATAGTTACCGACTCATTGTTCCAAGGCACACTCCTAATGTGCTTATGATTCCATCTAGAAATGATAATGACCAAAATAAATGTATTCCTCAACCTTCCCTTCTATTCTACACAGTCCCTCGGGCAATCCGGTAACTCCCTTCCTTGTAGTCACACACCTTACAAGTTCTGCTAGCATCCCCTTCTCTGCTACACAATCCCTTGAGCAATCCATCCATTAGCAAGGTTTCCTCGCATCGGAAGGTCCAAAAACCAAGGCATATTCCTGCCTCAAAACCATCATACCGATCATAGCATGCTCATGGAAATCAGTGGACACTATTGGGTACCAGTGTCCCATAATGGCCCTACTCCGGAATGCTTTACCATCATACTATTGCATGTTCCAATTCCTTTCACTATTACTGCTAACATTCTTGCAGCCGATTCCAACCACCCAAACTAGGTATTTTCAACCACCCAAATCTGGGAATTTTCCATGTTTTCTTATACCAAGCACATATTTTCCATTAGATCCAAAAGGAATTGAAATAAATTCAAATCATACCTCATTGGTTGCTCGTCAATAAGGTACACTTGCAATTATGTTTACTTCACATCACAGCAAGTCAAACTAGCTCTTTGATCAAATGATCATGTATAAACACATCACATCTAGTTAGCTCAAACACAACCATCATAACTCAGAATCATAGATCACATGCATAATAAAAGTTGAAACAAAATACTAATACTTATGTTTCAATCGACTCTTTTCTTTTGCATTTGTTCTGTATCATTTTTGGTTCACACACCAGATCGATTGCAATACCTGGCAAGCACCCAGTGCCTTCTATTCTCTTCAATCACGTACACATACACACATTGTACATCACACCCACACACAGTGAAGCACACAATACATACACCTACACCTAGTCCACAACACAACACGTACACCTACACCCCATGTACAACACAATGAATACACATCACAATAAAACGACAACATAATACACATAACACAGTACCACATATACACAACAAAATATGTACAACATGCACACAACACAACATGTACAACATGTACCACACATACACAGAACCACATGTGCACAACACCACCTACATAACGTGTACCTAGCACCACTTGTACAACATGTACACAACACCAGATGTACATAGCACCACCTACACAACATGTACAACATGTACACAACACCAGTGCTGCACATCTAGAGACCACACTGTCTCAACCAAGCAACCTTGATTCTTTTAGGGTCTTCAGGAAGTCATACCCTCCAAGTTTGTTAGCATTACTTTTGACTTATGATTATTCTAAGTGGCTTTATAGATGCAATACTATGGTTTGGGTTTTCTGGTTCCAAAATTTGTTTTTTACACTCTTGCGAGTGAAGGAAAATTGTTGTGCCTTGCATGGAGGAAGCTTGACATTTTTCCATCCCAAGGAGGACCCCTTGTTATATTTTTCTACTTCCATCACTCCCTTGCAACACCTTTGGCTTTTTCTATACTTTCCACCCCTGCCCCTGAAGTTCTCCACTCTTCCTTCTTTTCTCTAGTCTCCCCCTAGACTCCAATCCTCAACCTTCTCTTTTGTCCTGGGGCTTCTCTAACTAAATTCTTACTTTTCCTTATTATCATGTTGCAACAATGTATGCACCCGAGATGTAGCTCTAGTGGCTCAGGCCCCTTTGGTAGGTCTCATGCCTAGTCTCAAGCTCAATATGTTTCTTACCTCTACCATACATCCACCCCCTTGGAAATTCAAGATGAAATATGATTGCTTGAAGCTTAGGAAATTCACAATAGGAATGCCCACTCCAACTCTAAGATTCAGACAAATTTTGTTGATTGAGTTCCCGACCTTGGACACACTAGTGGGCACAAGAATCAATACGTCCACTCCATCACCTTGTACTAGTAGATGAAAACAATACTAGGTTGTGTGACCCAGGAGAAGCAAGAAGACCGTAGTGAGATAATTGTCAATCTTAGAGATATCTAACGGGTCCAAAAGAATTTATGCTCTTATCTAGTCAATCTGGATGCTCAGTTGGCACATATAGAGACACATATTCGGTGTGGGAGATATACTTCACTAGGATAGAGCACATAGGATTTTGCCCATGCAACTTCTTCCGAGGAAGGATGAAAGCCTAGGTTCATTATAATTTAATGCTTATATTTTCTTAATTTCATTTTAGATTTTTCTATGTTGTACAGTTGTGGTTTTTTTTTTTTTTCTATACCTAAATGTTATTTTGTAACCTATATGCTAGTATATCCAGTCATCTGTCATGGTCTAGAGATAGTTACATGGTAGTTATGTATTGGGTAATTTTGAGAGACAACAATTTTTTGCAATATCTTTAATGTCAATGGTCTGGCTTCCCTTGTGGCAAGCCATGACATTAAGATTGCTATCTTTTGTATGATTCAATTATGAATCAATGAAAGCCAACAAATTAATCAAAACAAACAAACCAAGAAAACTATAACCATCAATGCACAATGACCACAATATGTAAAGTGAGAAACCCCCGTGACAGTTAAGCTATGATAAGTTTTCAAATTAAATTAAAGGATCAAATTATTTTTAGCTTTATTAAAATTTTATTACTTATTTTTATTTATACATAGATGTAAACTTATACACATTTTTTTAAAGATGTATATGGTAAAGTTATCATGAATCAATAATTAATTCATATAAAATATCATTGTTATTAGTTATATCTACAAATTATTATTATTGAATGAAAATCATGCCACCTAAAATATTTAGTTAGTAATTTATAAAGAAGTAAACTATCACTTTGGTCAAAGTCTTTAAATTTTAGATTATTTAAGGTCCTTAAGTCTAAAAGAGATAAATTCTTAATCATTTATAATATCTCCAAGATAATTAATATCATCTATACTCCATCATCTCTCATGTGGTATCAAAATATCCACCTTTACTTAGCAGCACACATAGAGTTATGAAATTACACCTTATTCACAATTTTACCTTATACCCATGAGGTAGATGTACTATAGTTACAAAGTTTTATACACGAATTCAACATAAATGTCCATGAAGTAGGTAAATAAATGTCCATGAGGTAGATGTTATCTAGTTATTATCCCTGTCGCAGGAAATACATAATGCATTGGGTTTTTTGGTCAAACTCATATTAGTTTAGATTTGACCAAAAAAATTAAAAACTTTCTCTAGTTTAATTTTGAAAATTGAAAATTATTGATTTTTAACAATAATTTAATTTATTTGTCTTCAATCTAATTGGCTGCCAATTTGCAGATGTTATTGCTCATTGCCTCAATTGATGAACCCAAAAAATACAAGGGTTTCATCACACAAACAACCCCAAAACAAATTTTTTGTCACATTCATTGAATTGTACAACTTTGTACTTTCAAATAAAGTTGAAGGACATGCCATTTCCTACAAAGGAGAGACAAGTACAAAACCCAAGCTTTAGCCTTTGATCGATATATCCCCAAATCTTTTCTAACAAAACATATGGTTGAATTAATTTTGTGACACCAATTTTGATCAAAATGTCAAAAAAAATTCAGCAACACACCCTAATCAACATATCATTCATACTTGAAAGAAAATGTCGACAAACATGACACCAATTTTTATCACAATGACAGAATATTTGGTGCACCATATCCTAACCTTTTTACCATACCTCCTTCAAAAAACATCTCGATGAATTTAATCGTCAAATCAACTGTGTGATGCCTATTTTTATGAGAGAGGCAAAATTTTAGGTAGAATAATTGCGAAGCTCCCTAAAACGACTTGATTCACATACATTGATATTTATATGTTAGATGTTGATTATTATATATATTTTAAATTGATTTAAGATTTCTTAAAAAAATAAAAATTGATTTTCAATTATATAGAACTTCATTTATGTAGCTGTTAAAATTTTAAAATTTATCTTAATAAGTGTGGTTACATTGAAATTTAAACTTCCCTTTTCATGTGTGCACCTTCTTCAATTTATCATTAAACATAAACACTCCCAAATTAAGAAATTATGATATATTTGTTAGACATGAATGTGGACCATGAGGTACCTATCACATGTCCATGATGCATGCTCTTCCATGCATAATATGAAGATATCATTACCGATATCCTCACTATGGACAATTTTATTAAACATTTTGGAAAATAAAAAATTATAGACATCTATAACCCATCAAATTCCAACTTAAGGCTTATGAACGTAAGTTGCTTGCTTCGATAACCCTCTTGCCCTTGTTATTTCAGATAACAACCATGACAAAATGGTCAATTGAAAGCTACAATAAATTAAATTATGGATTCAATTATTAGAGATATAAATAATCAAATTTATTTGAAACTAATATTTTATTAATATTTAACTGATTTATTTTTATTAATATTTTCAAATATGTTTACCAATGTTCAATATATTTTTTGTTTTATTTTATGAGTTTCTTATGAATATTTTATTAATTTATTTTTTATTATACTTTAATCTTTTTTCTGTGTTTTTGGTTTTATATCATATATTTTGTTTTATGTTTTCTATCCTATGTGTTTTTTGTTTTATTTCATGTCTTTTTATTATGTTTTTTGTTTTTAACATTATCATCATATTATTACATAGGCTATACACATAATTTTATTATTATATAAAGTATATACAAAATTTTAGCTATATTTAAACTAAGTGGGAAGGAATAGTTATTATGTAACACTTGTTATTTAACAAAATAGACATTGTGTTCGTAAAAATTGTGACCTTTTATGATTTTCCCATTTTTCATTAAAAAATGGGTGAAATTATTGTCTAGAATTTGCAATCTAATACTAGTACAAATTTGTGAGTTGGTAATACATCTAGAGACACTCTCATTAATGATCATTTGGGGGCCCCATGCCGGGGGATGTCTACCCTTCAAGCGTTATCACATCTAGTCAATATTAATCAATTAATATGTACAAACTTTACCCTCTATGACTTTGAACTTATAACTTCTTAAGAGAGAATACATGTTCTTAATTATTAAACCCACTTAAAATTACACCCTACTAAAATTTTCTAATCAAAACAAAACTATACTTAATAAACAAAACTATACTCAATAAAATTAAGTAGTGAAAATTTTGACTCTAAATATATAAAAAATAACGAGTATGAAGTGTTACAAAACTTTGAAAAAAATAACACGTTTCCTTATAACTTTTTAATATTATAATATATATATAATTTTAAAAAGCTAAAAACATATTAAAGAAAAGTATTTTATATAGTGTGGGGCTTTGATAAAAATAAAAAATAAGAATAGAGATGTGAAATTATATAAATATAAAATAATAATATTAAGAATTAACATCGATCCATTTTAATTTTTACACTACTAAATATAAAGAGTAATCAAATTTCTATGAGTGCAATTTTTTTGTTCAAATTTTATACTAAAAAAATTTTACAATCCAAAAAATTAATCTCTCTTAATACTTTTTAAATCCAAAATTAAGATAAATGCGTACTAATTTAAATAAAATAATAATACCATCTATTTTCAATAAAATTCAATTAAGTAAATCAAATTATATTACCCTTATCAATTACTTACACAATACTATTTTATTATTTTATTACATATATAAATTTTTCTACTTCTTTTATAAAAATATATATTTATTAATTTTTTCAAAATATGTATTAATAAAAAAATTATAAATCAATTTTTTTATCTTACATTTTTATAAATTAAAAAACTCCTACCTAATACTTATTTAAATTATTATACTAAAAATTAACAAACTATATCTTAAATGAGTTCTAGAATAATTTCAATAATTCCTCATAAATCCTCTTTTGGTAAGAGCAACTTACATGTATATTGACAATCTCAAATTCACGTTCAATATCTCAACATTATAATTTGCACTTTAGTGGAGATTATAATTTATAATTTTAAAGAAAGTATTATAATTCAAAATCAAGTCATTGTAGTGGTTGTACGTTGATGACAAGTCATTGTAGTGGTTGTACGTTGATGACAAGTCAAGACTTCTTAATCCACTAGATGCAACTTTGGTGCACTGACAAGTTTTGGGGTTTTCTACCATATATAAAAATAAACACCATACATCTGAATCCATAATAAGTTAAGCTCTCAAAGATTATGTTCCATGTTTTATTTTTGAAGAGGTTTTTTAATCAAATGTGTGTGCAATTAGATAAGCTATCTAAACAATGGATGTGTGTAATAAAAAAGGGGTCACTTCAATATATTTTATATATAGGGATACCATTATATTTAATATAAAATTCCTAGTAGTTGTTTATCTTATTATTTAAGTATGACAATTTTATATTTATAGGGTATATATAAATATTTTTCATTTTATTTATTTTTAATTGATTGATTTTGATGTTTGTAAAATTTTTAATAAATTTTAATTTTTATTTTCCTTTTTGACTAGCTACAAAGGTTAGTCAAAAAGGGTTGGTTTACATTTTATATATAAATTTACTTATATATAAATTGTTTAATATGTTTTGTTTTTAATTCCTTAGGATTTTTAATGATATTTTTTGGAAAGAACAGTTGATTTTTTTTTTACCAACTAAATCTTAATCTTTATTATTATTTTTATATTTTTCTAAATAATCTTTATATTTTTATTGGCTTTTACATCTTTTAAAACCTCTTAAATAATGAAATTTCTTTCCCACTATTTTACTTATCAATGATTTGTGAATGAATGTTTTGTTGATAAAATTGAGGTAGTGTTATTTCTCCTATCAAGGTTTGATTCTCTCTTATATTAAAATTTAATTCAAAATAATGGTCATAGCAAGTAAAATTAACACAATATTCAACATTTATTTAGTCTTCACTTCTTCACCATTCAATTAAACAATATTCAACATTTATTTAGTCTTCACTTCTTCACCATTCAATTAAATCTTAATCAAGGTATATTGATCAATGATTATAACAGAGAGAAAAAAAGATTCTATCTAATAAAATGGCACGGGAAAATGACATTGGTAAACCCTCCATTTTGATGTAGTCTAAATTCATGTGTAAATATGTCTAATTGAAACCTCGATCATTTTCCCAAAAAATTCAATACACAATCAAGAATATGGAAAATGATTTTTCCCTACCACCTAATATTTGCATAAAGTTGTACACCCTCACTCTCTCGTAGAGTGGGTTGTGGATATATTTACACTCTCTCAACCTAGAGCAATTAAGGATGAGAATGTGCACTTGTGCATAAATTCATATATTCACCCTAAAAATACATGCCCTCATAACAAACAAAAATATACCTTACACAAAATCCCTATTCCATATCATACATTTTTTTATCTATATATAATTCACTCTCAGACAATTTTTTGACAATATTCTTCATTAAGGAATTAATAGAAATAAAAAAATATATATATATTCATGATAACCTTTAATAACATTATCATATAACTTTTTTTTTCAAATATGATATTTATATATAACTGATAAAGCTCTAATCAATGTCCATGGTACATGACTTGAATTAACACTTCATCAACTTGTTACAATATATAGAAAAGACCATGCGCTACTTAATATGCAAACAATTTAAAATTGTAGAAGTAATAGCAACCACACATACAATATTATCACACGATGTAAAGTAAGAAACCCTCGTGACAAATAAATGTCACTATCGAAAAAATCTCTGAAAACATTGTGGTTGTTGTTGGTGTGATATTGTACTTGACTTTATCCACAATAATGAGACATTGTTATTAGAAGGTTAAAGGTCTTCAAAATCAACGCATTAAAGAGCTAACAATTCATAATTACTACAGAATGTGAATCCTGCACCATTACGGTTGGTCCACATTAATGGAATGTGAATCCTGCACATTAATGGAATGTTAATGGATTCAAATTTGGTGATTATATATCTCAAGGATTGAAGAATGGAGAAAGTGATAAGAATTATTGCAATGCTGAAGCAATTGGAAATTTTAGTTTCCTAATATTATATAGAACTAAACTAAATTACATTTTACATTTTTTTAGACTTTCTCCTGGTCACTAAACTTTGAACTTATGTTTTTCCATATAAACTTATTCAAGGAAGAGAGAGCTAGTTTACTGATTGAATTTTTTTTTTACAATTAATTTTATTTCAATAGATCTTCATATCCTTTTTCTCCATATTTTTGGCACATGAGCTCCATTTTTTATCAGATTATAGAGGTTGAAAATCCAATTAAGAATATTTCTAATGACTAATCGAATGACCATCTTTAAAAACACTCTGAGATAAATTTTTTCTTGAAAGACATATGTTTATTGGATTTTTTCCATAATTAAATGTATTTCGTTAGATCTTCACATTCTTGTTTCCTTATCATTGATATACAAATTCCTACACAAACACACCCATAGTTAGTTAGTTGTATTGTCAAGAAATTTCTATAGCAATTCCAACAAATAGTTACACAACAATGTTGAACAACTTATTTGAAATCCTTTTTCTATCTTGATGGAAGATGTTGTTTATTGCTCTCAAGAGGGTCTCATAGACCATGTGCCCACTTGAAATTTTTTATTCGTCATTACTTCTATTAGGTGGGTTTACTATCCAAATGTATTTTTTTAAGTCAATAACTCTTTCCATTAAACATGACATTGTAAGGTTCAAAGTGCACTATGGCTTATTATCATATATAATATATTTATTGCACCTAGATTCATATTTTATTTTTTAAGTATATAAATTTGTGATCTAACTTGAAGTTTTAACTTTTTTTTATTGTTTATTATTATGTTATTATTATTATTATTATAATTATAGTGCATTTTCTAACTTAAATAGATAGAAAGATTTTATTTCTATTCTATATTATCCACCCTATACCTTCACTCTACATTTGTAGTGGATTACTAATATAGGGACTAAGTAATTCACACTATACTTTCATTCTACATTTGTAGTGAATTAGTAATATATGGACTAAGTAATATCTATATTATTGTGTACATCTCTCTCTTCAACGAGTGAGGTGGGATTATTTCTAATAGAAGGTGGAATCATCTAATGGTGACTTTACTCCTAGTGCTTCTACCAAGTGAGTTTCATATTATAATGTTTTTTTTTTTTTTTGGTCTCAACAAATGTTGCTAGTAGACATGAAGCTATTGTGCATTAACATTCAAAGTAAACCTTTCAACTTACCTTAGAAGTTGTATCTTAAATAAATTTGTGATTCCCTAACACAAATTTATTTAGGACAACTTTTCTTCCTTATAGGAAAATTCAAGTTCGTTATTACTCTGTCGTTATAAAACTAATGGTGATAATGTTTCCAAAATATTATCAATAATCCTAAGTATTTTCCAATTTCAATATTCAAAAAAAAGATTGGATAATCCCCTTAAATCAAACCCTATATTAATAAATTTATAAGTATGGAAATCAAACTACGCTAACTTCGTTTTAAAAGGCCAATAAATGAGTTTTGGAGATAAGGCATTACAAATAACTTGAACTATAATATTTGGAATTTAATTTTAATAAAAAGCTAAGTTGGGATGCATGCACATGAAAAATGTTTCAAGGAACAGATAAAGCATTCTCCTTGTTACAAAATAGATGCATAAAAATAGATGTTTGGAATTGGTAAATATTGTGTTGTCTCTTTCAAAATTTTATACTCTCAAATATTCATCTATGAATATAAAATAAAGAGACCGATTGTATTTATAAAAAGATTGAACCAAAGTGAGCGAGTGTAAAGGCTTCTTATAACAAGTTGTCTAAGATTTAAAAAAAATTCTCCTTATACAATTCTCCTTGTGGAAACAAGACTACATGTAAGAAAATCGATCTTATGCGAATGAAAAGAAACAAATAGAGAGAGTGACAAGTTTTTGGAAAAAATCAACCGAGGATGAGTTTAAAAAGGGAATAAAACATAGACTCACGGTGCATAAAAGGGAATTGAAAAATCATGTAAAAGAATGCTAGAGGAGGATAAAATGGAGAAAGCAGACAAACAATGATATTTCATAAAAAAATTTAATAAGAAAGGGACAATCAAAGTACAAAACCGCTTGGTTCTTTGCATACCATGGTATGATAGGCAAATAACAACACAACTAAGAAGTCACATACACTGAGAAATGAAAAGAGGAGATGGATATAAATTGAGTAGTGGGGGGAAGGTTATAATGAGTATGTGGAAATAGGAAGGTAGAAATTGAGCAACACTTTCTCTTACACCAAGTGACATACTCATAAATTAAGAACACGTTGAATTTGTAGATTAGATACTAGAAATTAATATTTTAAGTAAAGCTAATGACGAGAGTAAGAAAAAATGACTAAACATTGATATTAACATGTAATAAATGGTGGGAAAAATCAATAACAAAAGGGTACTTAATATGTAAAGTCCCACTACCACAACCATTTGAGAATGGGCCTCATTAGCAAGGCGACCCAGGATCAAACCTCATGGAGGCTGTTGGGCTTGGGCTAGGGGAGGAGACATGCTAAAATCCAGATAGCTTAGGGATGGTGTGGGCCAGGCCGGGTGTGATCCCCGGGTGAATTTGTGGCTTAGATGCCCCTGGGTCGCGGTTTGTCAAGCCATGGGTCAAGCCCAGAGGATCAAAGACAACTTGACAAAAAAAAGTACTTAATACAACACCAAAAAAACCAAAAGCAATTAAGTAAATCATATCCTTAACTTAAATAATTATAACTTATCATTTTTATCTTTTAGAAAAAATAATATAATATAAACACAAAAGGTACTAATACAAAACCAAACAAGTGTAATATGCAATGTTGTTGCTTAGTACTTGCCTTTTCTGCAAAAAGTAATTGATAGAAAACTAATGCGCTTCGGAATAATTATAGGGTAATATAATATAGAGTTGCTATATTTAGAAAACGTGGAAAATTCAATTAATTAAAAATGTCATCTACATGCTCATGGGAGTAGAATAAACAATGACATGGTGTTCAGTTAAGGCACTCCATGGTGAAAAGGTTGCTAGTTTGAAATCCCATGGGTAAAAATCCAACTATGTTAAGGATTGGTGTGATCCATGCCACTTGGACCCCAAGTGACAATCATTAATTTATGGAAATACTTGATTAAAATGATATAGACATATGCAGTATCATGAAACATACTTTCAACAATATAAACAATGTTATTTGAAAACCCTTATAACATTGAGGAATTAGATGATGCCAATCAAAGATATAGGACAAAGTCCAATCCATACATGTTTATTCCTTAAACAGTTCCATGCTAAAGGTCCAATGTTTTTTATTTCAATATTTTACTTATTCTTGCAATTTACAAAGATGAAATATTAAACTTAGATTAATAACATTATCGTTAATATTTTATTTATTCTTTGAATTTACAGGATTAAATAGATATACATAGTTTTAATTATATGAGTAACTTGTTACATCATATTAATAATTAAGTATATTTAAGACAAATGAAACTTGACGCTTTGATTTCATTAATTTTTTTTTTAAATTTTGCGGTTTTTTTTTTTTTTTTTTTTTTTTTTTAACATACCATTTTGTCAAATAATTAAGATGTGATATCTTCAAATTTATCAATATATGTATATATTATATATTTTTTGCAACCGGCAAAAAATAGAATGTTAAAATTAAATCAATAATGTTATTATATTGATATTAGTTCATCTTTGACCTATATAATTTTACCTATATGAGTAACATGTTATATTAGGTTAATAAGTATATTTAAGACAAATGAAAGTTTCATTAAAATATCAAAGGGTTGATTTCTTTGAAAGCATTTGAAATTTGGTTATTTTTTAATTTGTTTATCTATTAGAAATAAATATGTATTTAGTTTGTAAATAATTAAAAAATAATATGTTTAAACTTACTTATATATTGAAGTAATAATAATTTATAATTTACAAAAATATTGGTTTTTAAATTTTTTGTTTTTTTGTAAGCTAGGGCGAGACTCTCTGATTTACATGTCCATTATGTACCCCTCTACAGGGGAAGGGTAGCCCAAGATTTGAACCCAAGACTTCCAGTTCGGCGAGACTCTCTGATTTACATGTCCATTATGTACCCCTCTACAGGGGAAGGGTAGCCCAAGATTTGAACCCAAGACTTCCGGTTCGGCGAGACTTCATTTTCTACTGGCCTTGCGCTTGAGCTTTACCCATGTAGGTACAAAAAAATTTCTTTTTTTGATAGGTAAGCACCCACGAGGATTTGAACTAGTGACCTATCGCAAAGAGTGCCTTAACATTGCACCCATTCACCGTCAATCCAAA
>APFE031077328.1:118631-153009 GCA_000404065.3 Pinus taeda | reverse complement strand
CGTAAATTTGTGTCTCCCAAGCCCGAAAAAGTATAAAATAATACTTGAGAGAACCGCTTGATCTTTACGACCAAGGAGTACTTTTCGTAATTAGTGTCTTTGATCCAAAAACGTAAAAAACCGACCAATGACACGCCGTTTTATGACCAATATCGAATTTGAAACGACAAAAATCCGGCAATCTTTTCATGTTTTTAACGGTCAGAAAAGGACTGTAAGAGGACCGTATTTTTAGTTATGTTTTAACGAGCTTAAAAGAAAAACTCAGCAATCTTTTCATGTTTTAGGAGTCAGAAAAGAGCTTAAAGGTGACTCTAATGGTTTTTGTCGAAAATGACCGATTTCGCCTGAAAAATCCGTTATCCTGAACAAAAACTCAAACATTACTCATACCTATTTAAAATGGAAAAAAATGTTGCAAAAAATACATTTTCAAAGTGAAACATAAACAAATTTGCAATTTATTTATTCAAAAAACTTATAAAAAGGGCTTTCGTCAATTTATTTTTACCGTTTGAGATTTGGGTGAGAAAAAAGGGCTTTTGGTCATAAACTTCTCGTGAAGATTTCGGAAAATCCGTCCATCGGAATCGAACGCCGTCTCCTCCGGGTAATCCACATCATCCTACTCTTCAATTTCATCCGTTTCAAATTGTTTTTTAGGGGTTCGTTTCATTTTTTAGGAGCTTTGAGGTTAAAAAATCCGCGCGCGGGGGCCCGCGGGTGTACCACAGGGGACCCGCGTACCCCGAGTTTTTTGCAGTGGGAAAAAAGTCGGGGGTACACACCTGCCTTAAAGGCAAGGTGCGGGCCTCACGCACTGTCTCTAACCAGAGGGTGCGTACCCCGGGCAAATGTTTTTAAAACCTAATAAACTCAAAATCCACCCAAAAATTTCAATTTCATATGTTCTAATTTGCCTTTTAACTGAATGCAGGGTAAACATCATGCTTGATTGGCGAGGACGGGAGCATGAGGACGTAGATCTTGTCGCGATGAATCATCAACCTTCAATTGATGCATTGAAGACATGTGGCTTATACATATTCTGGGCCATACCTGGCATGAGGGCCCATGTGGACTTTCTGCAGTGGCTGGTGGATAGATGGAGCATACAGGACCAGTGCTTCTTCATTGGTGGTCACCAGCTCGAAATAGAGCCGGTAGACATATACTTTTTGACTGGTTTGCCTAAGAGAGGTGAACATTTGACTCTATTCGGGGCTAGGGCAGGTGGCCAGTCTGTCGATAGCCTCCGGCTAGAGTACTGCAATGTTCAGAATAGAGACAAAGGGATAGATATCAAGACCATTTCTCGTCCTGAACTCATGGTGATTGCGTTTACAGTTACCAGACTCTGCGGGAGTGTAGCACTACATATAACCACTGGATCCCGGATGCGGATGGTAGTTGCCTGCTTTCGAGGCACCATTTCAACTAGTGCGATGCTGTGTTGGCTAATGTAAAAGGCCAACTGACCAGGGCCAAGAACGAACAACTGAAGACCTTTGGATATGGTGCTATAGTTGTGAGCTTTGGCCTGGAGAGGGTCCCACTGTTGGTCCCACAGCACCTCACCGTTGGAGCTGGGCTTCCTCAAGAGCCTAAACTGATGCGATGGGTTGCAGTTATGGCCCGTCATCTTGATGAGGGAACAGAGGTCGTTCGATTCAAACCTGAGTATTTCCAATGGTTGGAAAACCAGGTTTTTGCTATTTAGGACTTTCCTTATGCTAGGGTAGATTTTCGCGGTGACCCAGACATGGCTCTTCCACCAGGAGAGCAATGGGATGACTCAGGTAAAATCATTTTCAACATTTTCCTAATTTTATTTTTTTTTTGTTTTTTATCTCGTCCCAAAATTGATAGTAAAAGTTTCAAATGCAAATGCGGGCCCACGGCGACCAACCGCTCTCCGGCCTTACGAGAGGAAACAACCAGCTGCAGCGGTACCAGCCCCACAAGACGAGTCAGCAGAGACTTTGGCCGAGTTGGAGAGCCATCTAGAGCGCTTGACAGGGGACATTCCGGAGACCAGCATAGATGATATTCCTCGTCGACTTCAGCGCTACGTGATTGGGGTCCCAGGACCTTTTAGGAGGTTCCTTTGTAAGGTGGCCCGTGCAGTGGTTTCTTATCGAGATCATCACCAGTGATAGGATGATCACTTATTGTAGTCACATATGACATTTTGCTTTTTGTACTTATCATTTTTGTCGATCATAAGGTGTTTTTCAACCTATGATCGAGGACGATGTATATTTTGACACACTCCTATATTATATTATATCACTATTACCAGCTTATCTTGTTAAACATGTTATGGAATGTTTTTTAAGTTTACTTGTATGATTATTGCAAATGTCTACTTAACATTTGAGAAGCAATTGGATTTGCTAATGTATTTAAAGATCTTGGAATATGCTGATATTCAATATAGTCAAATTCACGTTCCAAGAGACACACTCTCAAAAATAATCTCAATAACATGGGATTTCTAATGGCATATACTCTATTAAGCTGTAATACAACGAGTTCATAATCTAACCTCACTATCAAACTCCGAATCCCAAATGAAATAGATTCAGATAATAACTTTACCACTGCACTATACTCTGCAATGTTGTTCATTGTTTGACCGAGGCTTACCCCATGCATAGATACCAACTCATCAGAGGGTGAATAAATAACCCAAGCTGCGGAAGAAATATTCCGTGTACTACGACAAGCACCATCAGCGAAACCAATGTATGTTTGGAGAGGCGTCGACATCTGCGATATCAAGAGTAAAACCAAGATAAGCGAGAATAATGACGAAAAACACTCTCTAAGCTAAGCACACTTTTTTAATCTAAAACACACCAGCTAGAAAGAAAACTATCCTAACTGAAAATCTCCACACCCATCCTTAAGCATAATACCTCTTCAAGTAAAGACCATTTCTGGGTTTACCTAAAGAGACCCCGTCAAAGTCTACTAATTCATAGGCCCCTTTTGCTAGCTTTCGCTTGACAACATAGGGACCATGCCACATAGGCACGAATTTTCCAACGCCTAATTTATCATTTGCCTGATCGTACAATAAGACTAGGTCTCCTTCCAAAAAATTTCGAGGGGTCACATTTCGATCATACTGAGCTTTAATGCATTTTGCATGAGTTTCAATCGCTAATGCAGCATCATGTCAATTCCCATCTAGATGAGCCAAGTATAACAAACGTCTTTCCTCTTCGGAAGTGGCTGGAAGTAATTCGATGGCCATTCGCAATGATGAGATTTCACACTCAATGGGTAACACAACTTCCAAACCATAAACTAGTTGGAAAGGAGTGAACCCTGTTGACGTTTTTACTGAGGTTCGATACGCCCAAAGCGCTGAAAATAGCATGTTATGCCAATTCGACTGATGAATCCCAATGATTCGTTGGATCATGATGACTAGAACTTTGTTGATGGCTTCAACCAGACCATTAGCTTGTGGATAATAAGGAGTTGAACTATCGTTATGCATGCCAAGCTGGCCTGTAAGTTCAGTCATCATAATGTTTCGAAAATGACGCCCATGATCAGTGATAACCGCTTGTGGAACACCGAACCTAGAAATTATATGATTGAACACGAAAATCGCAGCTGTTTTGCCGTCTGCCTCAAATGTAGGCATCGCCTCGACCCACTTGGTAAAATAATATACCGTAAGGATGATATACGCATGCCCCCCAGCCGAGTGAGGGTTACATGTAATAAAATCGATACCCCATTTGGCAAAAAGACCAACGACAATTATAGGGTGGAGAGGAGCAAGTGGTGCGCGCATCTTTCGATAAAAAATTTGGCAGTTGTGGCATTTTCGGACCGTGTTAATACAATCTTTAAACATAGACAACCAGAAGTAGCCAACGCACAATATCTTTTGGGATGTGGCATACCCAGACATATGACCGCCACATGCTCCAGAGTGACAGTCATTTAAGACCCTTTCGGCTTCCTCATGAGTTAAACAACTTCGAAAAACAGAGTCCGCCCCACGACGATAAAGAGTATCTTCAATAATTCTGAATTGTTGGGACTGGAATCATATTTTTAGACGTTCCGACCTTGAAATTTCTGGCTGAAAGGTTTGGGTTTGGAGATAAATGATAATATCTCTGTACCACGGATATAAAGTGCTGATTAGAAACAAGGATTCGTCCACAATAGGCTCCTCCGCCACAACTTCTGTGTCAGCACATGGGAAGTCACACATTAACTCTGTAAAAACTAAAGATTTCTTCGACTTAGACTTTTCAAATTCCAAGTCGAACTCTTGCAGGATCACAATCCATTTGGAGTACTTGCCCCCTAGTAATTGCTTGGTCAAAATATAGATCATAGGGTTGCAATCAGAAATGACTGTAGTTTTACGTAGTAAAATGTAATGACGAAACCCAGGCGGTGACTGGTCACCTTGAGGTTCAGGATTGGGAATAGTACCCGACATCATGAGAATATATTCTACACTCAACGGCTTAGTACCATTATTTCTAGTTAATAACCCTTGTTCAATAGGTTGAGGAGATGCTCCCGAAAAAAGTACTAGAAAGTGACTGATACCCAGTGAGAACAGAAGGACCGTCGTACGAAAAGGCTTCCAGAGATTGAGAAAACATGGATGATTGTCTTGACATATTTAACGGAGGATAGTAACCCCTAGTTGTTGGGTGAGAAGAAATACGAGGTGGTGAAAAGCTTAGTCCCGGGTTTTCCAAAAAATTAGTCAATGAAAGATACCAAGCATTGCTCCAAGGTGGACTGTAAAAGATTGATTCACGCTCCTTAAGCTCTATAACAGGTTGATTTTCAGGGATAGGGATGCCTTCTTCTTTTTCCGGAATAGCAAGTTCTTCAATAGCTATTAGTCCAGGAAGGAAGATTTTGGGTAATTATTCTTTCTACCCTAGGTGAACTAGGACCACTAGAAGCTGGAGAGGCAAACCCTGATGTTGGAGTAGCAACAATGTCAAATTCAGGTTCGGATATTTCAGGTTCTTCACATATATCACTAGTAGATGAAACACTACCAGTAACTTCGGAAACAGACACAGACTGTTGATTATAATTTGCTACTAAAGCTTGAAAATTAGGATTTACCACCAAAGAAGACTCTCCTTCTTCAGGTGACCCAACTCTACTATCTCTAGGAGTTACCAGGGCCCGTAGCCCTTTAGGATGGCTCGGTGAATACTCAAGAGGTTGGCCCCGAAGTCTACGGGACTTCCTCGGTAATTCAGCCACGGTTAAAGAATTTTAACTACTTCACACGAAAACAAAGTAAAATCTCAATGAAAACCACCTAAAGCCTCTAAAGAACCAAACAAATTGAATCACACACCTAAAGAATCTAGGAGATCAAACCGCACACAAACATAAACTTTCCATACTGAAAACACTAGTTGGTGATGAAATCCAACGTCGCAGAGTTCAATGCAGAAATAGCGGTTGGAACAGTTACCCCGACAACCTACTTAATGAATAGACTGGGACAAGTTTCTCCACTAAACCGTCTCGAGTGAAGAGAACCCCCTAGAAAATCCAAGTGAGTCTAGCTGACGTCTGCTCCAGGTACAGTGGGATCTTCCCACCACCGTCACCTTAGGGAAGAATCCTATAGAATATGGTCACTATGGTTTACCAACGGAAACAAATATCTACCTGGGGGAACAGTCTTGATCCGATACGCACCGCAAAGGGCAGAGTAGGCAAGCTCAATCCCTTACTCTATTTTATTAAACTAATATATACAAATAAATTAAAGTAATAAATATTTGAAAAATAACTTCTCTTCTTATAAACTTTTTAAATTATCATATATAATAATATATATATATATATATATAATATATATATATATATATATATATATAAAAGAGTGAAAAATTTAACTTTAATATATTACCCAAATAATAAAGTAATAATATTGGAAAAAATAACTTCTCCTTTTATAACTTTTTTAAAATTATATATATATAAAATTAAAAAAAATTATAAAACAGATTAAAGAAAAGTGGTATATATATATGGTTTTTAATTTTAAAATTAAAAATAAGGAACATTATATAATATATATTATATAGAGATGTGAAATTATATGAATAGAAATAATAATATTAAGAATTAACATCGATCCATTTTAATTTTTACACTACTAAATATAAAGAGTAATCAAATTTCTATGAGTGCAATTTTTTTGTTCAAATTTTATACTAAAAAAATTTTACAATCCAAAAAATTAATCTCTCTTAATACTTTTTAAATCCAAAATTAAGATAAATGCGTACTAATTTAAATAAAATAATAATACCATCTATTTTCAATAAAATTCAATTAAGTAAATCAAATTTATAATTTAAACCTTATGATCACACTATTAATTATAATTTTATTTTATTATTTTTAAATACATATATAATATAACTTTTTATTATTATTCAATTTATAAAAATTAACCTTACCATTACATTATTTATATTTAATTATAAAAATTAATTTTATTAATTTTTTTGAAAATATATATTAATAAAAAATTATATAATATCCATTTTCTATCTAACATTTTTATAGATTAAAAACTCTACCTAATACTTATTTAGGTATCATACTTAAAATTAACAAACATTTTCTTAAATGAGTTTGAGAATAATTTCAATAATTCCTCATAATTTTTTTTGATAAGAGCAACGTAAAAATTATTGATAAGAGCAACGTAGATGTATATTCACATTTTATGGGTTTAAGGACAATCTCAAGGTTCAATATTCTAATTTGCATTTTAGTGAAGATTATAGTTTTGTTTAGCTAATTTGCATTTTAGTGAAGATTATACTTTTGGTACATTGATTGATGATTATAAACCAACATAAAAAATGATTCTATCTAATAAAATGGCATGAGAAAATGACATTGCTAAACCTTCTATTTTGATGCAGTATCAATTCATGCGTAAATATGTTTAATTGGAACTTTTATCTTTTTTCCAAAAAACCTCAATACACTATTAAAAATATGGATTTTTTTTCCTGCCACTAATATTTGCATAAAGTTCCACTCTTATTCTGTGGTACAGTGGGTTGCGGATATATTTACACTCTCTCAACCTATGGTGGTTAAATATAAGAATGTACACTTATACATAAATGCATATCTTCACCTTAAAAATACACACCCTCATAACAAATAAAAATATACTTTACACAAAATCCTTATTCCATACTATATATTTTTATATCTACATATGATTCCTTCCTCGACAATTTTGACAATGCCTTCATTAAAGAATTAATACAATCACAAAAAAAATATTCATAATAACCTTTAATAACATCACTTTAACCATATAACTTGATTTTATTTTTTAAATATGATATTTATATATAATTGATAAAACCCTAATCAATGTCCATGGTACACAACTTGAATTAACACTTCATCAAATTGTTACAATATATAGAAAAGACCATGCACTACATAATATCCAAACAATTTAAAATTGTAGAAGTAAGAGCAACCATACACACAATATTATCACAAGATGTACATGAGTGTATGATGTAGCGGTTGAGGTAGACGGTTTGCACGTACCCCGGCTGCGATCGAATTTTGTAGCGCTGCACGGATAGTGCAATATTTGTATATTGGTTAAACTTTTGATGAATATGACCAATTTGACGGATGTCAGCTATTCCAACTGACTGATATGTAAATTTGTAAAAAGAAAAAAAAGACAATTACGCTTCTTCTAAAAACTAGCCCTCCCTTTTTAAAAAAATTATATTATCACAAAATGCAAAGTAAGAAACCCTCGTGACACATAAATGTCACTATCGAAAATATCTCTGAATACGAATGATACCCACCATCACAATTGGATTAAAAAAGTTAATGTGAACATTGTGGTCGGTGTTGATATGAATAGTTCACTTTTTGAAATGAGTTAGTGAACATAAATGTAGATAAGCTTGATATTGTACTTGATATTGTTATTAGAAGGTTAAAGGTCTTCAAAATCAACGCATTTACTTGACGTAATTACAAGAGTTGACAATTCATAATTACTATCCATATTAACAATTACAGGAGTTAACAATTCATAATTACTTGATAGCATTAAAGAGTTAACAATTCATAATTACTATCCATATTAATGGAATGTGAATCCTTCGAAGATAGTCTCCACTGCATATGCGGTATTGCACCTTTACGTAATTTGATTGTCTCAAATTGATGATGGTTTTAATTCTTGAAGTATCCACATGGTATCCATAAATTTGTTATTTATTTAACAATTTTTTTTCCATGTTCAACCAGTGGCTCTACTCCATATATTAGTATGTTTCGAAGCCTCCTCCTTACTATGGTTTGAAGCCTCCTCCTTGGTGTATGATCTGGATCTCTTTTTTTTTAGCTTTTAGTGGACTTTTAACATTGAGATTGAATTCACCCATGAACAAATTTATGACCATTTTCCTTATCTTTTTAGTATTCAAAGTGGCGTTTTCTCTTTGTGACATTTATGGTAGATCAATTTAGGATTTATTTTTTTATTAATATTGTTAAACTATAATTTAGTGTGGACTTTACTGTTCATTATTCCCCAATGTAGTTATTTATAGCATAAGGTGGCCCATCTATAGTGTAATTCTACAACTTGGTATGCCCTCTAATGATTCTTTTATTAGTACACAATATTATAATGGTTTTGTTAATTTCGACAAATATTCTTTGCTTATGTAGCTTGTCTTAATTGTGTCAAATGGCATGGTTACCTTCATTAATGACATATCTCAAATGACATTTTCCTAGATTCAATCTTGGTGATTATATCTTGATATCTCAAGGATTGAAGAATGGAGAAAGTGATAGGAATTATTGCAAAGCTGAAGCAATTGGAAATTTTAGTTTCCTAATGTTATATAGAACTAAATTGCATTTTACATTTTTTTAAACTTTCTCCTTATCGCTGAACTTTGAACTTATGTTTTTCCATATAAACTTATCCAATAAAGAGAGAGCTAGTTTAATGATTGGATTTCTTTTACAATTAAGTTTAGTTCAAAAGAACTTTATAGCATTTTTCTCCATATTTTTGGCATATGAGCTCCATTTTGTATTAGATTATAGAGGTTGAAAATCCATTTAAGAAGATTTCTAATGACTAATTGAATGACCATCTTTAAAAACCTTTTGAGGTACTTTTTTTCTTGAAATGCATAAGTTTATTAGAATTTTTCCACAATTAAATGTATTTCATTAGATCTTCACATTCTTGTTTCCTTATCATTGATATACAATTTCCCACGCAGACACACACAGTTAGTTAGTTGTATTGTTAAGAAAATTTTATAACAATTCCAACAAATAGTTACACAACAATGTTGGACAAGTTATTTGAGATCCTTTTTCTATCTTGATGGAAGATGTTTTTTATTGCTCTCAAGAGACTCTCATAGACCATGTGCCCACTTGACATTTTTTATTCGTAATTACTTTTATTAAGTGGGTTTACTATTCAAATGTATTTTTTTAAGTCAACAATTCTTTCTATTAAACATGACATTTTAAGGTTCAAAGTGCACTGTGGCTTATTATCATATACTTATTACACATAATTTCATATTTTATTTTTTAAATATATAAATTTGTGATATAACTTGATGTCTTATCCTTTTTCTTTTGATCTTTTATCCATTTAGGATTTTAATTCCCGATAGTATTAGCTAATACTTTATGTTAACACGGGTTTTGTGGTATTCGCGGGCGTGCTCTTGCATATGTCCAACAACATATAATCTCAATACTAACGGTGATACGGCAATCATGTGCACAGATAATGTGAAAAAGTGCTTAGCACATGGGGAGGCATTAACATTATAAGATGGGGATGTTTGCTGAGCCCGTAGTTATGGTTTCAAGAGACGACTAATATGATTTAAAAAAATGAATGAATAAAAAATATTTTAAAAGTGAAAATTTTATTAAATTAAAGGATTTTTAATTTTTAAATATTTAAATTTAAATGCACTATAAATTCTATATATATATATAGAATTATAGATTTATTTTTACTCTATATTATCCACCCTATATTTTTACTCTACATTTGTAGTGGATTGCTAATATAAGGACTAAGTAATTTACACTATATTTTCATTCTATATTTGTATTTGTAGTGAATTAGTAATATATGAACTAAATAATCTCTATATTATTGTGTATATCTCTCTCTTCAATGAGTGAGATGGGATCATTTCTAATAAAAGGTGGCATCATCTAATGGTGACTTTACTCCTAGTGCTTCCACGAAGTGAGTTTCATATTAGAATGTTTTTTTTTGTCTCAACAAATGTTGCTAGTAGACATGAAGCTATTGTGCATTAACATTTAAAGTAAACCTTTTAGCTTACCTTAGAAGTTGTATCTTAATTAAATTTGTGATACCCTAACACAAATTTATTTAGGACAACTTTTCTTGCTTATAGGAAAATTCAAATTCGATATTACTTTGTTGTTATAAAACCATTGGTGATAATGTTTCCCAAAATATTACTAATAATCCTAAGTATTTTCTAATTTCAATATTCAAAAAAAAGATTGGAGAATCCCCTTGAATCAAACCCTATATTAATAAATTTATAAGTATTGAAATCAAACTACGTAACTTCATTTAAAAAGGCCAATAAATGAGTTTTTCGGATAAGGCATTACAAATAACTCCAACTATAAATATTTGGAATTTAATTTTAATAAAAAGCTAAGTTGGGATGCATGCACATGAAAAATGTTTCAAGGAACAGATAAAGCATTCTCCTTGTTACAAAATATATGCACAAAAATAGATGTTTGGAATTGGTAAATATTGTGTCGTCTCTTTCAAATTTTATACTCTCAATTTTCACTTATGAATATAAAATAAGGAGATTGATTATATTTATAAAAATACTAAACCAAAGTGAGCGAGTGTAAAGACCTCTTATAACAAGTCGTCTAAGATTAAAAAAAAAAAAACTCCTTATACAACTCTCCTTGTGGAAACAAGACTACATTTAAGAAAATCGACCTTATGCAAATGAAAAGAAATAAATAGTGAGAGTGATAAGTTTCTGGAAAAAATCAACCGAGATGAGTTTAAAAAGGGAATAAAACATAGACTGTCGGTGCATAAAAGGGCATTGAAAAATCATGTAAAAGAATGCTAGAGGAGGATAAAATGGAGAAAACAGACAAACAATGGTATGGTATTTCATAGGAAACTTTAATAAGAAAGGGACAATCAAAGTACAAAACCACTTGATTATTTGCATACCATGGCATGATAGACAAATAATAGCACAACTAAGAAGTCACATACATTGAGATATGAAAAGAGGAGATGGATATAAATTGAGTAGTGGGGGGAAGGTTATAATGAGTATGTGGAAATAGGAAGGTAGAAATTCAGCAACACTTTCTCTTACACCATGTAACATACTCATAAATTAAGAACGTGTTGAATTTGTAGATCAGATACTAGAACTTAATATTTTAAGTAAAGATAATGACAAGAGTAATAAAAAAAACTAAAAATTGATATAATATGTAATAAATGCTGGAAAAAATCAATAACAAAAGGGTACTTAATATGTCAAGTCCCACTACCACAACCGTTTGAGGATGGGCCTCGTTAGCAAGGCGACCTAGGATCAAACCTCATGGAGTTTGTTGCGCTCGGGCTAGGGGAGGAGACATGCTAAAATCCAGATAGCTTAGGGATGGTGTGGGCTAGGTTGGGTGTGATCCCCAGGTGACTTTGACGACTTAGATGCCCTTGGGTCATGATTTCTCAAGCCATAGGTCAAGCCTGGAGGATCACAGACAAATTGACAAAAAAGAAATTACTTAATACAAAACCAAACAAATGTAATATGCAACGTTGTTGCTTAGTACCTACCTCTTATACAAAAGGTAATTGATACAAAACTAATTCCCTTGAAAATAATTATAGGTTAGTATAATATAGAGTTGTTATATTTAAAAAACGTAGAACATTCAATTAATTAAAATTGTCATTTGCATGTTGATGGGCGTAGAATAAACAGTGATAGGGTGTTCTGTTAAGACACTCTGTGGTGAAAAGGTTGCTGGTTTGAAATCCCATGGGTAAAAATCTAGATATGTTAAGGATTGGTGTGACCCATGCCAGTTATGACCCCAAGTGATAATCATTAATTTATGGAAATAGTTGATTAAAATGATATATACATATGAATTATCATGAAACATACTCTCAACAATATAAACAATGTTATTTGAAAATCTCTTATAACATTGAGGAATTAGATGATGTCAATCGAAGACATAGGACAAAGTCCAATCCATACATGTCTATTCCATAAACGATTCCATGCTAAAGGTCCAATTTGTTTGGATTTCAATATTTTACTTATTCTTGCAATTTACGAAGGTGGAATATTAAACTTAGATTAATAGCATTATCGTTAATATTTTATTTATTCTTTGCAATTACAAGATTAAATAGATATACATAGTTTTAATTATATGAGTAACTTGTTACAACATATTAATAATCAAGTATATTTAAGATAAATGAAACTTGAAGCTTTGATTTTGATTATTATTATTTTTTTTTTTTTAAATCTTAAGTGTGATATCTCAATTTATCAATATATGTATATATTATTTATTTTTTTTTTTTAAAAAATAGAATATTAAAATTAAATTAATAATGTTATTATATTGATATTAGTTCGTTTTTAACCTATAATTTTACTTATATGAGTAACTTGTTATATTACTCTGATAAACATATTTAAGACAAATGAAACTTTCATTAAGATATTATATGGTTGATTTCTTTAAAAGCATTTGAAATTTGGTTATTTTTTAATTTGTTTATCTATTAGAAATAAATATGTATTTAGTTTGTAAATAATTAAAAAATAATATGTTTAAACTTACTTATATATTGAAGTAATAATAATTTATAATTTACAAAAATATTGGTTTTTAAATTTTTTGTTTTTTTGTAAGCTAGGGCGAGACTCTCTGATTTACATGTCCATTATGTACCCCTCTACAGGGGAAGGGTAGCCCAAGATTTGAACCCAAGACTTCCAGTTCGGCGAGACTCTCTGATTTACATGTCCATTATGTACCCCTCTACAGGGGAAGGGTAGCCCAAGATTTGAACCCAAGACTTCCGGTTCGGTGAAGATTCATTCCACGGCCCTTGCCGCTTGAGCTACCATTGTGCGACAAAAAATTTCTTTTTTTTGATAGGTAAGCACCCACGAGGATTTGAACTAGTGACCTATCGCAAAGAGTGCCTTAACATTGCACCCATTCACCGTCAATCCAAACCCATGGGCTGATTTTTAAATTATTCATTATATACGAAATAAGTTTTTCCTATTTATTTGAACCTTAAAATACAAATTTATCAAATTTATAAACAAATTTTAATTTATAAATAATAAGTATTTTAATAACTCATTAATAGTTAATTTATATTTATATATTTATTTCATTACTAAAATCCTTTACTTTACTACATAACAAAATGTGATATTATTATGATTATTCCACAACAAAACATTTATATAAAATGTAATATTAAATATATATGTTATATGATAATGTTATTGTAAAGAAATTTGGTTTTAATGATTTGTTAGCCTAAACTCAAAATTAAAAGGTATTTATTTACCAAACATACTTAAAAACTAGTTTGATGAGATCAATGATGAGTGCTTCGCAACAATACTGATGTAGGTGTATGCATATGGTTTCACTTCATAAACCGAAAGTCGTGTGTTCATACACCAGTGACGGTGTGGCATAACAACTAGCTTATTTGTTTGGCCCAACTAATCCGATAATTATAAATATATTTATAGGTATGAAAACCAAAAAATATTATTTGTTATTACGGAGGATTAAGCTATAGTGAATTTAAAAACTGTTTATTATTTTAATAGATTAAGAAGCTATAGTGAATGTAAAATCCGTTTAGTAATTTTAACAACTAAATATTATTGGTATTGAAGTTGATTGGATGAAAGTATTGATGTCCGGTGTTAATTGATTATGGGCGGCAGTTTTAATTAATTGTATAGATATTTAGTGATATTTATATATAAAAATAAATAATTATTTTTCTAATCATTATATTTAAAATCTCCTAAAATTGAGAATTCAAAATATTTTGACTATAAATTAGATCACAACATAGATATCAAGGGAGAGCGTCGAGTGGAGAGCACCGCGATGGCGACTAACCAGGTTTGTTTGCCTATTTTTTGTCCAACCATATTCTCCCTAAATGCGTTTGTATCAGAACCAATCGATTTGTATTGAGGTGGAATTCCCGCATGCGACGTTTCTCTTTTTTTCGCCACGTTCTAGCCATTCTCCACCTGCCCTACGCATAGCGCTCATGCTCTCAGGTTGGTTGACACATTGCTTTCTGTCCATTCGACGTGTCTAGCTCACAAGCATTGCACTCAACTTTATATTGCCCTCCGTAGCAATCACGTGAGGTTTGGCTCCATCATTCCCTCCCTGCACATTCTTGCGCAGGGATGAAGGTCTGTTTTCATTCTGGTGTTTGATGTTTGGAGGCTCGTTTCTTTCAGCTGACACTATCTATTCCTAGATATCCTGGAATTTTATACTTTCTCTGCTCATATCCTTATTATGGATTAGAATCCCCAGTACTGCTCCAGTTTTTTTTCTTTCTTTTGCGCCCCTGCGCGGAGGAAGATCATCTACTCCCTTGGGTTTAACCTCTCTTTCATCTTCTTATCTTGGTTCCATAAGTCTTTGGAACTGTTCGGGCTTTCGTTCAGCTACATGTTTCTGGTGTTGGTCTACTGGAGATAATGCAGTGCTCTTCCCTCAGAGAACGCTCGGTGTAAAAGGTCAGTACTCTAAAATTTCCTATGTAAATTTTGGTTTTCTCATATAAGCTTTCGACTGGAAATTTCATATAAGTTGCAAGTCTTATGAGAAGTTTATATAGTTTTTTCTACATTTCTTTATGGTAGTAGCTCTGTACCTGATGCAAAATCTTGTAATGTTGGTTTCCTCATATTTTCCTCTTTTTTAGATAGACATTTCCAATTCCTAGTGGTTTATCCATTTTTCTTCATATCGGCCTCTCATGTATTGGTCTGATTATTTTGGTTGGTTTTGGGTTTCCATAAACAACCTTAAGAAATATTTTTTTATTACCAAACCATGTGCTAACCTTCGAATTAAGATTGGTCCATGGTGGTGCATCTATGAATTTTGTTGCTGCTGCATTGTTTGGCTAGACATATCCTCATGAAGTCTTTCTTCTGGGCCGCGGTGTTCTCTGGTTTTCCCGACGCCGGATTTTCAGTTTGAAAATCCTTTCCAGCTTGTAGGTTGGCCATGAAGTAATTGTATTGAATATTTTCCCTGAATCTCAATCAATGAGTGCTGCCATCTAAGAGTCTCTTGATTTTCGCTTGTCAACATATGTTCCATTCTTCCATCATTTTGTTAGTATGGGAAGGTTCTAGCGAGTGGGTTTCCATTTTTTTAATGGGTTCGTTGGCTGTCATTCTAATTTCTTCTTGGTTCCCTATATTATTCGTACCATAAAGTACTCTCGACCCATGTCTCTGTATTGACCATAATCGGACTTTATTCTTAACTTTCCACTTTTTATTAAATCTTGGATGTCCTTTGTCCTGTGTCGTTCTTTTTCCATAAATAGCGACTGATGATTATATTCCTGAGGTAGCTCTTTTGTCTGACGATAGGGATATATTTGTCTTATCCATCCCTTGTCTTCTTTTTTTCTGTCTTGTCAGCCTTTAGTGTGGAGGCCTCTCCATACATTCTGCTGATATGGAGATCCTCCCTGTCGAATCTGACATGTTTGATTTGGTGAAAGCTGCCATGGAGGCAGAAGCTCTCCACTATGGCACTATCAAAGGTTCTAATTGGCAATCCATGCTGGTGGATCATCTGCTTCCTTCGCCACATAGGCAAGATCATGGGGATGATGTTCCATCTGTTTCTCGGTGTAGACATAATCACCGGCCGACCAAGATTATACCTCCCCCATCTGCTATTTGCCTAGCTAGTGCATCGCTAGCTGATCACATTGCTAGTTTACAATCTCGGGCCTTGATCAGAAAATGGCACTTCCCTAATATGGAAGACGACCAGATAAGAAAATGGTTTGGATCCAAATGGCGTCCCCTTATTGGATACATCCCTACTATTGTCCACCTGATGAAAGATTGGTATAGCTTTCATTTCTTGAAAGTAAAGGATCTGAACACCATTTGGGCCCTCCCTTGGGTTCACGAGAAAATTTTTCTTGCCCTCCACAAATGGTATATTGGTTTTGACCCATTGCGGAACACCCCTCAAAATAATTTGATATGGGTCAAGCTGCCAGCCCTCCCAATTGAACTTTGGACGAAGGAATCACTTTCATTTATAGGAACGCTATTGGAAAATTTGTTTATGTTGACCCCAAATGTTTAGGTGCAAAGGAGAAGCGGGTGGCCTAGATCTTGATTGAGAAAGAGTATAGAGGAGGTTTCCCCGATCACATTGATCTTGCGTGGGGTGAATTATCTACTCGCCAAAGACTTGATTATTGGGGTGTCACATTCTAGTGCTCCCTCTGTCACAAAACTGGCCATCTGAAAGATCGATGTCCCCGTCATCCGACCGAAAAGATATATAAAAAGGAATATCAAGTGAAACAAAGATCACGTGTCATGGATTCGGCTATTTGCAATAGGGAGGGGGAAAAAAATATCTATAAAGGATCATCACCAAATGCAGATATATTTTCCCCGACTCTGTCTCATAGCTTTTCCATTTCGCGTGGACTATCAGGGGGGGCTTCCCACCACCCATTCATTCTCCTAAGCATTATAAATCTCCCCCTTTATCTTTTCCAAGATCTTTATCAATGGAAAATCTGACCCTTGCGGGTGCTCTAGACTTTCCTTCTCAACTGCCCCCCCTGAACCATCACTGGGGATTCCCGTCATCTCCCCATCGCCATCAGAATGCTAACATTACTATCATCCCCTCATCCTCTTCATCTCCTGTTCAAATTGGTTAAGATCCTAGGAATAAATCCCCCCCCTCTTCTAACCAAATGACACCGGCTCGAACCACCTTCTGCCTCCAAGGGCAAAGCTCCTATGATCTCGGTTACTCCCCCAAACTCACCTATTCCATCCCTTACTAATTCTATCGGCAATGACCTTGACTTGCTCTTACAAAGAGAATCTCTACACCTTCATCCTCTGACCATTCATAAGCCTAGAAGGTCCATCTCACCCGTCATTAGCCCAAATTCGATGAAGAATATCACAGTTCAATGTAAAGAAAACAGGGGTAGTAGGCACTTTAGAGGTGGGAGGGGCATATCTAATATTAACTTGCAGGAATCATCCCTCGTTAACATCCCTATTTCCAATCTACTTGAAAGTGGGCCTCTTAGAGCAAGTATGCCTGGGGAGAGTGCCACATGATGAAAATTCTCTCTATCAACATTAGGGGTCTTGGTGCGGACCCAAAGTTTCTGGCTCTAAAATATTTCTTTCTTTCTTCCTCTTCTAAGATCATCTTGATTCAAGAAACCATGCACGTGCAACAGGATACCATTGCTTTCTTCAGACGCATGCTCCCGTCTTGGTATATTTCGGCAACGGAGGTTTCGGGTCTATCTAGAGGGCTTGTTGTTCTTTGGGATCCCAGATGGATTTTAGCAAGAACCTTTCGGTGTCTGGATGGTATATTGATTCTTGCCAAGTTTCGTGGTAGGGTAGCCTCGGTCCACATTTTGAAAGTTTATGTGCCCTATAAAGACTGATTTACATATTGGAATCATTTCCTTTCCTCTCGGATCATGGAGATAGAATCCTTCCCCATTGCTAGAGATCTTAATTGCACATTGGGCCCAAACGAAGTATGTGGAAAAGGCAGGAAAATAGACCCTATTGGTGAGATCATCAGGGAGGCTCTTCTACAGTACAACTTTGTTGATATTTGCCCCAATTCTCTATCTCCTACATGGGACAATGGAATATTGGGGAATGCTTATATTGCTAAAAGATTAGATAGATTCATTATTCATGAAAAGTTGATGGAGGATCTCGGTCTGTCTATCTCATATACTCTTCCAGTTTTCATTTCCGACCATCGTCCAATCTCCTTGCAATGGATGGATCTGCATCTTCAAAAAAATTATCCTTTCAAGTTTAATAGGATATGGCTTGAGGATGAGGACTTCAACAATATGGCCCGGGAAACGTGGCAATCTTATGATCCTCATTTTGGGTCTTCACAAATAGAATCTTTGATTGGTAGAATGAATAGGATTTGGAAGAAGGTAAAAGAGTGGCATGCTCTTAAAAAAATCTAACAGTCTGGAACTTCAAGAGATAAAGAAGGAACTTGGAAGCATTGCCAGTAGTATGTCTTCCCAAAATTTAACATGGGATATTTGCTCTCAGCTATGGGAGTTAGAAAAAAAGAAACAGAAGCTATTGTCTATTGAAGAAGCATCATGGAGCCTTAAAAATCGGGCCGCTTGGTTAAAGGAGGGTGACAAGAACACGAAATTATTCCATTGTTTTGCAAATAAAAGACGGGAAACAAATTCTATATGGCGTATCAAGAATGAAGAAGGCCGGATACTACATTCGAAAGAGGAGATCTCCAAAGAAGCTATTAACTTCTTCCAGAAAGCATATAGTAAGGACAGACACATTGAAATAAATGATATTATGTGGGGTATCAAACCTTTCCCATGCATGTTTGATTCTGAACAAAGTGATCGCTTATTTGTTGTTGTTTCGGAGCAAGAATTACTGTTTGTTATGAAATATTTTAAAAAAGATAAATGCCTGGGCCCAGATGGATGGACCATCAACATTTTCATCCATTTCTTTGAGATGATGAAAAACGAAATATTGGGGATGGTTGAGGAATCCAGAATGGGGGGGGGGGGGGGATTAGTCATATCATCATCGCTACATACATTTCCTTGATTCCAAAAAAAGGGATACTCTTACTTTTTCATATTTTAGACCTATATCCCTATGCAATACTATATATAAAATCATCTCTGCAATTATTGCAGAAAGGATCCATGGTACTTTCTCTATTTTTCTTACTAGAGAACAACATGGTCTTTTAAATGGCAGAAATATTTTGGAAGCTGTGGCTATAACGCAGGAATGTCTCCATTCGATGCACACAAAAAAAATCGGGGTAGTCGTTATAAAATTTGACCTCAAAAAAGCCTACGATTGCCTTGATTGGGGCTTTTTGCAGTGTCTCCTCATTAAAATTGGGCTAAATGGTCAATGCACAAACTGGATAATGGCTTGCGTGGAGAAGGTTAATTATGCCATTCTCATAAATAGTATTCCTACTTCATTTTTCACTGTTGCCAGGGGCCTCTAGCAAGGCTGCCCCCTCTCTCCCCTTCTATTCATTCTAGTAATGGACACTCTCAGCCTTCATATAAAAAGAGTTGTTTGTATGGGTAATTTCCGTCCACTTTCCATAAACAAGGGTAACAACTTCTCGCATAATCTTTTCATGGATGACATGTTACTTTTTGTTATGCTCTGTAGACAGTCTTGGCAAATTTTACATGAAATTTTAAGATCCTTTCAAAGGGCGACTGGTTTGTGTATTAATGAAGGAAAATCATCTTTTCACTATGGGGAAGTCAATATGGAAGATATGGAATATATTTTTCAACTCTTCAAGATACAAGCAATATCAATCAAAGAGGGAATGAAATACTTTGTCTATCATTTGAAACCTTCGGGCTATTCCATAACTGATTGGTCTTGGATCCTCAACAGATATTACAAAAGGATTTCAGGATGGGAATTCAAATGCCTATCATTGGCTGGTAGGATGATTCTCACACATCCAGTACTTGCACAACTCATTGTTTATTGGGCACAACTTTTTTACATATCGTTAAGCATCATTAAAAAATTAGATAGTTTAACGACAATCTTCATATGGGGGGGCTGTAAGGAAAAAAGAAAATTCCACCTTACCAAACTAACAAATATACCCTCCCTAAAAACAAAGGGGGTTGCGACATTATAAACCTTCGCAGATTTGGCTTGGCTCTATTATGTGAATCACTATGGAAAGCGATTCTAGGAGATAGTTTATGGAGCTGTGCTATTAGGATAAAATATCTGGGGAATAGAGATTTCACATATTGGTTCAGGAACAGATCATTGGGACCCACTCATGCATCGGCTATTTGGAGGAGTTTCCAAAAGATACAACACTTCTTTTTCAAAAATCTGGTCTGGAAATTTTAGTCTAGCAACAACATTCTTGTCGGCCTTGATTCTATCATGGGTGTAGAGGAAGGTTACCGTATTCCTCAACAACTTATACTGTTCCTTCAGCAAAAAAGGTTTTTTTTTTTTTTTAGGCTCAAGTCATTCAGGAATGGTAGGGTGCCATACCTCGATAGAAATCTGCTATTGATCTAGGCCTTCGTGATCAAATGGTTATACAATGGGATAAGGTAATCTAGAATATGAAGAGTGGTGGGATAATCAGGACTGAGGTTAAGGACAACATCACATGGCGAGGTATGGGAGGTAGGACAAATGTTTTGGTCAAAGATATATATCTCTCTTTAATTGAAGAACAACATGATAATACCGGGAAAATATTTCCACCTGCATTCTGGAAATCTACATGCCCATTAAAAATAATTCTATTCTCTTGGCTTGTATACCATAACAAAAACCTCACAAGGACCAATCTACAAAAAAGGAATTGGCACCGACCCACTATCTACTCTTTTTGTGTATCTGAGACAGAGGACTATATGCATATATTTCTTAACTGCATCCACACACAGGACCTTTGGAAGAAGCTAGCTTCACACTTCGGTTTCAACGACATATCCCATTCATCCATTATGGACGCTTTTGAATGGTGGGGCTCCCAGAAAGTAATATGGAGACCTATTCCCCTTATAATGTGTTGGTTTGTATGGAAATGGTGGAATAGAGCGATTTTTCAAAACTGCAAAGAGGATTTCAAGCACATATATGATAAGATCATCCCCTATTATCTCTCTATCCTCCCTTATATTCCCCAACAAATGAAACAAAAATCTAATGTAGCTGCCCCTACTCAGTTAATATATCCAAGGGCTCACTTTGATGGGGTTGCAAAAGACAGATATTGTGCATGCGGAATTTACATCAACATCGTCAAAGACCAGCACTTTTCACTTTACTGGAATGGTGGCCCAGGGACAAGCAACAAAGCGGAGGCCATGACATTATATGGTCTCCTTATTTTTTGCTCTTTTTTGAATACTGGCCCAATACAGATCTTCGGAGACTCAAAAATCATCATCGAGCATGTGACTGGAAAACATTCAATAAAAAATGCTAATCTTTCTGGATGGATGCATAGGATCTCATCAATTTGGAAGACTTCTATTTTCTCCATCTCACATGTAAAACACTCACAGAATATGATTGTTGATGCGCTATCTAAAAGGGGCTTGCAGACTCAATGCGGAAGATGGTACCTGAGCATCACTGTGGGGTCTATCACGCATCAAATTCAAACATTCTCCATGTCGGGTATATATAAATACTTATCTATCCTAGTATGTATCATGAACCCGTCATTATATCATCGTCTTATGCTCAGGTATATTGTTTTAGTTTTCCTTATTCTTTGTATAAGATCTATCTCTCTATCTGTCAAGTTATTTAGATCTATCAGTAAATGCAGTCATGGTTAACAGGTTAACATTTTATGTAGATGCATATATGGTATCTATTTGTAATATGGCTGGAAATATTGTCAATATTCCCTCTACTCTATACTGTACATGATGATTGTCATAATATAAAAATATACAACTTTTTTCTTCTGAAAAAAATTGATTACAATATAATTTGCTTTAAACAGATATAAAAAATAAAAACAATTAAGTAAACCATATTTTTAATTTAAATATTAATATAATGTAAACTTTAATATTTTTTATAATTTTAATACACCAATATAATTATACCTAACAACTATTTAGTCATTAAACATTTATATAAACTAAAACATTTTAATGTAAAGAAATAAATGCTTTCTTTTGAAAAAATGTCTGGAAAAAGGTAGAAAACATCTTCTAAGTAACAAAATAGACATAAAGCTAACCAATATTGTGACTTCCCTTATTGAGTATTCTTAATTAAAATAATGACTATAATCAATAGAATTAAAAACATTGAAAATCTTGATATTATACCAAACAAATATAGTAAATATAGAGAGACAAAATAAACATAAAGCTAACCAATATTGTGACTTCCCTTATCAATACTCTTAATTAAAATAAGGACTATAATCAATAGAATTAAAAACATGGAAAATTTTGACTTTATCCCAAAATAATATAGTAAGTATGGAGAGTGCAAAGGTTATGGAGAAAATTAATAAAGATATATATAAAATATAAAGTTAATTTATAAAAAATAATTATTATAATATTTAGTTTTTAGTATTTAATAAAAATGTGTTGTAATTATAAATATAAATGGTATAATTTGCATAATCAAAATATTTTAAAGTTTTTCAAAAGAAATTTATTGAAAAATAAATTTAAATTATATAATTTGTATAATTCAAGTGTTTTAAAATTTTTCAAACACTAAATTGATTTGTACATTTAAAAAAATAATAATAATAATAATTATTAACCAAATTCAAATCAAATAAAACTAAATTATTAGGAAAATAGCTAAAAATAAATTTAATAAAAATAAATACTTAATACACTAAAACAAAAGAAAAAGCACTGAATCTTATTTAATTAAACCAAATTCTTAATTTAAACTTTATCATTAAACAGCTAATTGTAATTTAATATTTAATTTAATTGTTTAGATAATAAATAAAAGCTTTATTATCATCCAATTAAATTAATTAACTTTCTAATGACAATATTTAAGAAAACCCCTTGACTTCATACACAGGAGGTGATGGCGTTATCATAATCCCCATTTTAGATGTAACTGTTAACTTAATTGGTTGCACTATAGAACTTTTGTGTTCACAAAGTATATGTTCAATGCCATGTTTAATTTTTACCCACTAATTGATTCGATATTGATAAAGGATCCAATAAACCTAATTCTCTTGCTCCCTTTGATTTGGTCAAAAGGTTGTATCCCTTATTGGATTTAAATGGTTTAATTAACATCTCATCACCCCCTTTGGGGTTTTTAGTGTTGGTAATTGTTTGCAATGAAGGGATTGACTTCATTGGTATGACTAAATTTATATTCACATAATATATTTGATTGAGTCTTATATATTTTTAAACCCCAATAATGAGGTAGTTTTCACACTGGTTGTTTTATTATTTGTGAATGAAGAGGGTTGATTGAGATTGCTTCCACGCATTTTATTCTAGTTGTTGGACTATTTGTTAATGAAGAGAGTTTGTTGGGATAATAAAAGTGGGATAGTGTTAATGTTCCTACCCAACTTAATTATCTTTATATCAAATTTTTAATTTAAAATAAAGGTTATGGTAAGTAAAATTTGCACAATTTCCAACTTCTTTTAAGTTCTTACTCCTTTACTATTGAGTTAATTTTTTATTAAAGAATAATGTTCAATGAATATAGGAAAATTTTAAAAAGGATTTTATATATACCATGTGAAATAAACAATTTAGGAAAATTGGTGATGTTGCAAAGTTTTAAATCTGGATCTAATTAGGGCTAGGGTTTCATTTATATAATCTCTTTGTTTCTCTTCTTAATTTATTTTTACATAAATTATTTTTTGTTGATTTTAGGTATGAGTGCCCTGCTCGGAGGGGTTGGGTACCCCTCCTTTAGAAATGCAATGGTAGGTAAATTGTCTTTAGGAATTAAGAAGGAAGGTAACACTGTAGCAACTAGGACTTCATCAGATTTTCCCATTCTATGTGCAAAATGAAAAGTCGACTTGAGAGGAAAACATATTCCCAAAATCCCCCAAAACCCTAAAATTGTCACCCCTCCAAAATTTCTGGAGGACCACTGCAAACGAATAAAGAACCATGCATTTATCTGCAAATTCATGGAGGGTGGCCCCTGAAAACGAGATGGACTATTGGATATTGCAAAAATGGCAACCAAAGGGAGGAGTAGATTTGAGATTAGGTCCAAAGGGTTTCTTTAATGTCATATTCTTGAATCTAGAAGATAAAACCCAAGCTTTTGCGAGTGGTCCTTACTTCTACAACAATGGTGGCTTATATATTCGACACTAGGAGGAATGTTTCAATCCAGACAAAGAGAAGTTTATGTTAGCCCCTGTACGGGTAATATTGTATTCTTTATCTATCGATTTTTAGATTTCACAAATTCTGGAGGGTACTAGTAATGTTCTAGGTCGTTTTGTTAAAGTATCATAGATAACTTGAAGAAGGAGGAATATGTCAAAAGCTCGCCTCTGTGTTTACATGAAAATTTCTCAACCCTTGCCAGAACATATTAATCTCGATTATCCAAGAGAAATTTGTTCTCAACCACTTGATAATGAACATGTCCCCTTCCTCTGTTGTCTTTTCCATGAACATGGTCATCTGTTTAAAGATTGTTCGAGTAGAAAGAAAGACCAAGAGAGTGTCAGTTTTGTGGGGAACGAGGGTTTTATCAAAGTCTCTTCACGACGATGAAATAACAGTGGTAAAAGCACAATGACGCCAACAAAACTGGAGGAACAAAACACTTTTCAATCTATATAAATCATGGAGGTAGACCCAAGTAGTGATGAGCTCAATGATGTTAATACGATGGAACCATTGTTGTATAGAGACCTAGGGAAGCAACCCTAGAAACAAAAATTGTTGGATGAAGAAACTTGTAGGAGCTGCCATGACAATTATTTTGACTTGTGATGTATCGAAGAGGTGGTGCAACTTTCTAAGAAACCCATTGTATCTCTAATTAAAGAAGAGAGTATCTTGGTGGGTATTCTGACGAATTGAGTAGCAAAGGATTTGATGGAGCTAAATCAAGAATAAAGGAAAAAAAATTCCAAAGCGTACTTGGCTTGGAAAATGCAACAACGACAATCTTCTCAAGGTGGACAAGGACTTCATTTGGTGCAAGAATTCAAAGAAAAAGTTCAAGAACTTTTGATTAAATATCTTGCAAAAGATCTTAAGTGTAAGGGTAGGAAATCAAATCGTGCTTTGATACATGAAACTAGAGAGAAGCTGGTAAATTCAGGACAAGCTTCTGTGATCCCTAATTTTTTCCCACCCTCACAAAAATCTCAATAATCAATATCTTTACATGGAATAAGTGGGGTCTAAACAGTAAATGGAAACAAAGATATTTACAAGTCTGCATAAAGAAAGAAAGGCATGTGATGATTATTTTGCAGGAGACAAAACTTGCTTGGAGCAAGATCTCAACATTTTGTGATTTTTCCTAGAAGGATTGTCAATGTATGGACATTGATGCCCATGGTTTCTCCATTGGATTGACCATATTGTGGAATCCTAATGAAGTTGTCTTCCAAGGTTGGTTAGCTTACTCTAGGGTGTTGTCAGGGTGTTTTACATATTTGGGCACAAAATATTCATCAGTCTTGATGGCGATATATAGGCCTCTAGTTGCAGGTGAAAAATCCAAAATTTTGGACAAAATTCAACTCCATAGGAAGGTGATGATGGATCCCTTATGGATTCTAGTAGGTGATTTTAATCTCATTCATTCTTTTTCAGAAAAAGGGGGGTACGGATTATGGATCATGTTTTAGCTTTATTTGATGACATTATAGAAAAAATGAGAATAATCGATATTCCAACTATTAATGGTTTATTCACCTAAAATAATAGATAAGGTGTCCATAACTAAGTAGTCAGTCGTTTGGATTGCCTTTTTGTTTCAAAATAGGAGTTGCATAAATATTTTTTTGTGGAAGCAACCATACTACCTTGTCAGACCATTGGTTGGTCAGAATAGAGATCGATTTAAAAGAAGTGCCAAAAAATAGACCTTTTCTCTTTGAGAACTTCTGGTTGAAGGACCCAAAGCTCATAGATAAAATAAAAGGTTGGTGGGAGAGAGATTACAATGAAGGGAAACAACAAGATGTATGATTTCCAACTAAAGTTGAAGGATTTGAAAGCTCAATTAAAGCTTTGGAACAAGAGAGGAATATTTTTGAAGAGAAATTAAAACTACAGGGGGAAATGGCTGAGATTCAACAATGTATGATAATTGAAGGGAGAATATCGAAGTTAGTTTTGCAGGAAGGTTGGACTTTACATAAATTGGAACAAAGAAGACAACATGAAGAAATCCCATGGAGGAAAAAATCTTGAATTCAATGGTTGAAAGAAGGGGAACACAATTCAATTTTTTTTCATAATTCTATGTTACAATGATGCCACAATAATATCATCTTCTCCCTTCTAGGGGCGGATGGAGAACGTAACTTATCCACAAGGACTTCGACTCCCACTTACCCATTTCTGGATGTGGCATGGCACAATATGACTATTTGCATCATTAGACCAACTTATGTCTTATCATCTTAAATACTCGCATGATTGAATGAAATGGCAACAGATTTGTTTTTTTGAAGCACAACGAAGGTGAGATTCCCTCCTTACCTTGTTGTGCTATGCAAGAATCTCACAATATAAAATAAAATTTAGATCAACAACTTGAGAAATAGCCTCTTCGAGGGAGAAACCTCCTTTACATCACATAAATGAACAATTCTTGGATGCCACAAATGATAAGACATCCTTTCTATATATAGGAGTCTAAGGGGTCACAATATAATTAGAGTCAAGAACAAGGAAAGAACAAGAAACAAACAAGAAGATAACCATGAAAAACCCATAACAATACAACACCATAAACAAAGTGGCATGGTCATGCACTAGACATAAACAAAACTACAAATCAAGTGTAAACGAATCACAAAGCCTCGAAATCACTAAATTTTTAACATACACCATGACTCAACCCCATGGTTCCCAATTCTTCCAAGGGAAAGCTCAACTTGAGCCTTCTTCAAAACTTCATGGTAGTCTCTTTCTCCATGCAATCCCATGCATCATACTACCATAAACACACAATTGTCAGTGTATAAATAAATATAACACTATATCGATTACCTTACCTTTTTGTACCCAAGACGTTGACCTATAATTAAACACGTACATATATCATCTCTCAAGGGACTTGTAACCACCCTCCTCCCACATATACCCAAGTAACCATCCAATTGGGGTAAACATGTGACGAGAGAGGCCACTATGTAGGGATTCAACCTCCTTGGTGACCTTAAGGAAATGGAATCGACGGAACACACCAACCATACCTTCCACATTAGCAAAAGCAACCCCAAGAAACATCTCAGCCACTCAAATATCCTGCCCCTAGGTCCCACTAATCTTTTAGACCTATTGACCTCTTGAATCTCTCATGCTATAAGCATGCCAACATCCAGGGACCTTTGAACACTCTCACAGGCTTGCAAGCTAGCATCCAGGGACTTGTACTAGCAGACCTGTGCTAGAGTTCGTAGAATTCAAGGCACTTTTCTAGCCCAAATTTTTGGCCACTGCCTACACTTGTTATAACTTTCAAAATCCATCAAAGACATGATGACAAGACTACTAAAACAAAAATAAACCTTGAGACTAGGCCTGATTATCCCAAACTGGGATTGGAATTTCGTCAAACACTTGGCATCAATGCAACCTACAGGTCTAGGATACAATATGTTCTCCTCTGAGATGACTCTAGGTCAGTTAGTCATGCCAGAGCATCTAAAATATTTTGATATTTTGTTGATTTTAAATTTAATGGATGACCAATGATATGAATAATTTAAAACAGGTGCTTAAGCCTTAACAATTACTAAACTATATGAAAGGGATGCTATTTGTCTAGCTATAGTTAATTGATTTAAAGTGAATGAATAGCAGAATATGTGATGGTATAACTTGCTAAATATTCAAACATAATATTTGATTGGTTATAAGCAAAGAATATAGGCAAACAATGTTTCCTGTAGAACACAATATATTCAAATGGATGCAGATTTGTGTGACAATTAATTGATATAGGGGAGTTTATAATAACAAATACTCTTATAAGCTAGTCCCTAGTTATTGCTGATAACTTCACGGGGATTTAAGGCTTACTGATACTCAATATGATCTACCTAGTTCCTTGCATAAAGATTTGAATATATGAAGCAATACATAATGAAATATACACATACGAAAACTTAGAAGAAGACATTTAATGGACGATGTTGAGGAGGAGATTCATCCAATCCTTCATCCATTCTCTTGAGAGAAAAGTGTTGTGAGACAAAGGATTCTCTAGAAATATTATGTTGATTGAGGGTTCGGGGGTGGCTAGTTGTAGAAAGGTTATGTGCAGCTAAACTACGGTTGGGTGGAGAGTCGTCCCCAAAATTTTTGTTCTGGTTATCGAGATTCAAATAGTATTCAACTTAGAAATCACAAGTAAAGAATATCGTCTCTGCAAACAAGTCATCTATACACATTTTTAAAAAATTCTATGTTAATTAAATGAATAATTATGTGTTGACCATTAATTACATAAATTAATATATTTATTTATATATCCAATTTGAAATTGTTAAAAAAAACCATACAATACCTAATATCCAAACGATTTAAAATTGTAAAAATAAAACCACCATCCATACAATATTATCACAAGATGTAAAGTAAGAAACCCTCGTGACAAATAAATTTCACTATCGAAAACATCTCTGAATACGAATGACACCCACCATCACAATTGGCTTAATAATTCACTTTTTAAATTAAGTTAGTGAATATAAATGTAGATATGCTTGATATTGTACTTTGTACTTAAGTTTATCACATTAATGAGATTGTTAAAAGGTTAAAGGTCTTCCAAATCAAGGCATTTACTGTCGGCCTCATCTACGAGGTCATTGATAGCATTAAAGAGTTAACAATTACGGTTGTTCCATATTAATACAATGTGATCTTCATAATGGAGTTTTTCCTTTAAAGATCGTCCCCACTACATATGTGGTATTGCATCTTTATGTAATGTTTGCATTTTGTTTATGTTTTGGATTATCTTGATAGATTTTGATAATCATGCATTCTTTGTGATATCACTATAAGGAGTAAAAAATTGTTGGTCATGTTTTTCTTTTGATGTTTTCATTATGAGAAGCATGTGCTATATGTCAGAGGTATTGATTTTGATGTTTTGATTATATGTCAGAAGTATTGATTTTGATGTTTTGATTATAAAATGCATGCATTCCAGGTTAGAAGTATTGATCTATCTTTTTAGATATTTAATGAGTTACATTTAATGAGGTGTTTTCCTCCTCATAGTTATTATTATTAAGAATATTTTTTATCTTATGGTTATCATGGAGATTTTTTTTGGTCTAGTTATGAATATCTCACATTTTTAATGAAATTATTTAGGTATATATTATTTTTTTGGAATGGTTTACAAGCTTATTACATGGGATTTTTTTTTTTTTTTTTGTTTTTTAACTTATCTCAATTTTGTTTGACTTTAAATTAGCATTTAGGTTTAAGTGCATTTGAGTTTGAATCTATGTATCCTAAAATTATGATATTTTTTGAATTTCACCTTTGATATAAGCTTTTTTTGTGTTTTCCTTGAGATTATTTTGAGAAATTTCCTTGCTCAAATTGTTGTTGGTTTTGATTTTTGAAGTATCCACATGACATCCATACAGTGGTTACTTATTTAACAAAACTTATTCTATGTTCAACTAGTGGTTCCACTCTACATATTAGTGTGGTTTGAAGCCTCCTCCTTGGTGCATGATCTGAATCTCTTTTCTTAGCTTCAGGGGACTTTTAACATTGAGATTGACTTCACCTCATGAACAAATTTATGCTAATTTCTTTATCTTCCCACTATTCAAAGTGGTGTTCTCTCTTTGTGACATTTGTGGTAGATCAACTTAGGATTTATTTTTTTACCAATATTGTTAAACTATAATTTAGTGTGGACTTTACCATTCATTATTCCCCAATATAGTCATCTATGGCAGAAGGTGGCTCATATATAGTGTAATTCTGCAACCTGGTATGCCCTCTAATGGTTCTTTTATTAGTACACATTATCATAATGGTTTTGTTAATTTCGACAAATATTCTTTGCTTATGTAGCTTGTCTTAATTAAGTCAAATGGTATGGTTACCTTCATTAATGACATATCTCAAATGGCATTTTCCTAGATTCAAATTTGGTGATTATATCTTGATATCTCAAGGATTGAGGAATGGAGAAAGTGATAGGAATTATTGCAAAGCTGAAGAAATTGGAAATTTTAGTTTACTATGCTATATAGAACTAAATTGCATATTACATTTTTTTAAACTTTCTCTTTGTAACTGAACTTTGAACTTATGTTTTTCCATATAAATGTATCCAAGGAAGAGAGCTAGTTTATTGATTGGATTTCTTTTACAATTAATTTTATTTCAAAATATCTTTATATCATTTTTCTCCATATCTTTGGCATATGAGCTCCATTTTGCATTAAATTATAAAGGTTGAAAATCCAATTAAGAAGATTTCTAATGACTAATTGAATGACCATCTTTAAAAACCTTTTGAGGTACTTTTTTTTCTTGAAACGCATAAGTTTATTAGATTTTTTCCACAATTAAATCTATTTCATTAGATCTTCACATTCTTGTTTCCTTATGATTGATATACAATTTCCAACGCAGACACACACACATAGTTAGTTAGTTGTATTGTTTAGAATTTTTTATAGCAATTCTAACAAATAGTTACACAACAATGTTTGCCAACTTATTTGAAATCCTTTTTCTATTTTGATGGAAGATGTTGTTTATTGCTCTGAGGAGGCCCTCATAGACCATGTGCCCACTTGAACATTTTTATTCAAAATTATTTCTATTAGATGGGTTTACTATTCAAATGTATTTTTTTAAGTGAACAACTCTTTCCATTAAACATGAATTGTAAGGTTCAAAGTGTACTAATTATTATCATATATAATATGTTTATCACACCTAGATTCATATTTTATTTTTTAAATCTACAAATCTGTGATCTAACTTGATGCCTTAACCTTTTTCTTTTGATTTTTTTATCCATTTAGGATATTTTATTATTTTATTCTTTTTAATTAATGAATTATAGTTAATTTTCTAACTTAAATAGATGGAAAGATTTTAGTTCTACTCTATATTATCCACCCTATACCTTCACTCTAGATATGTAGAGGATTACTAATATAAGGACTAAGTAATCTCACACTAAACTTTCATTCTACGTTTATAGTGAATTAGTAATATATGGACTAAGTAATCTCTATATTATTGTGTGCATCTCTCTCTTCAATGAGTGAGGTGAGATCATTTCTAACAAAAGGTGGTATCATCTAATGGTGACTTTACTCCTAGTGCTTCTACCAAGTGAGTTTCATATTAGAGTGTTTTTTTGTCTCGACAAATGTTGCTAGTAGACATGAAGCTATTGTGCATTAACTTTCAAAAAAACCTTTCAACTTACCTTAGAAGTTTTATCTTAAATAAATTTGTGATTCCCTAACACAAATTATTTTGGACAAATTTTATTTAGGACAACTTTTCTTGGTTATAGGAAAATTAAAATTCGATATTACTTCGTTGTTATAAAACCAATGGTGGTAAAGTTTCCCAAAATATTATCAAAATCCTAAGTATTTTCCAATTTTAGTATAAAAAAAAAGAGATCGGAGAAGCCCCTTGAATGAAACCCTATATTAATAAATTTATAAGTATTCAAACCAAACTACGCTAACTTCACTTAAAAATGCCAATAAATGATTTTTGGAGATAAGGCATTACAAATAACTCGAACTATAAATATTTGGAATTTTATTTTAATAAAAAACTAAGTTAGGATGCGTGCTTATGAAAAATGTTTCAAGGAACAGATAAAGCATTCTTCTTGTTACAAAATAGATGCATGAAAATAGACGCTTGGAATTGGTAAATATTGTGCCTTCTCTTTCAAAATTTTATACTCTCAAATATTCATGTATGAATATAAAATAAAGAGAACAATTGTATTTATAAAAATATTGAACCAAAGTGAGCGAGTGTAAAGACCTCTTATAACAAGTCGTCTAAGATTTAAAAAAAAGATCTCCTTATACAATTCTCCTTGTGGAAATAAGACTACATGTAAGAAAATCGACCCTATGCGAATGAAAAGAAACAAATAGAAAAAGTGACAAGTTTCTGGAAAAAATCAACCGAGATGAGTTTAAAAAGGGAATAAAACATAGATTGACAATGCATAAAAGGGCATTACAAAATCATGTAAAATAATACTAGAGGAGGATAAAATGGAGGAAATAGACAAACAATGATATTTCATAAGCAATTTTAATAAGAAAGGGACAATCAAAGTACAAAACTACTTGATGCTTTGCATACCATGGCATGATAGACAAATAATAGCACAACTAAGAAGTCACATATACTGAGATATGAAAAGAGGAGATGTATATAAATTGAGTAGGAGGGGGAGGTTATAATGAGTATGTGGAAATAGGAAGATAGAAATAGAGCAACACTTTCTCTTACACTATGTAACATACTCATAAAATAAGAATACGTTGAATTTGTAGACTAGATACTAGAAATTAATACTTTAAGTAAAGCTAATAACGGGAATAAGAAAAAATGGTTAAAAATTGATATTAACATGTAATAAATGGTGGAAAAAATCAATAACAAAAGGGTACTTAATACGTTAAGTCCCACTAGCATAACCGATTGAGGATTGGCTTCGTTAGCAAGGCGACCCAGGACCAAACCTCACGGAGGTTGTTGTGCTCGTGCTAGGGGGAGGAGACATGCTAAAATCCAATCAGTTTAGGGCTGGTGTGGCCCAGGCTGGGTGCGATCCCCGACTGAATTTGACAACTTAGATGTCCTTGGGTTGCGGTTTCTCAAGCCACAGGTCAAGCTTGGAGGATCATAGACAACTTGACCAAACAAAAAAGTACTTAATGCGAAATCAGAAAAACCAAAAGCAACTAAGTAAACCATATCCTTGACTTAAATATTATCATTATATTACTAATTATAACTTATAATTTTAATATTTTATAAAAACTAATATAATGTAAACACAAAAGGTAGTAATACAAAACCAAACAAGTGTAATATGCAACATTGTTGCTTAGTATCTACCTCTTATGCAAAAGGTAATTGATACCAAACTAATTCCCTTGAGAATAATTATAGGTTAGTATAATATAGAGTTGTTATATTTAAAAAACGTAGAGCATTCAATTAATTAAAATTGTCATTTGCATGTTGATGGGCGTAGAATAAATAGTAACAGGGTGTTCTGTTAAGACACTCCATGGTGAAAAGGTTGCTGGTTTGAAATCCCATGGGTAAAAATCCAGATATGTTAAGGATTGGTGTGACCCATGCCAGTTATGACCCCAAGTGATAATCATTAATTTATGAAAATAGTTGATTAAAATGATATATACATATGAATTATCATGAAACATACTCTCAACAATATAAACAATGTCATGTGAAAAACTCTTATAACATTGAGGAATTAGATGATGTCAATCGAAGACATATGACAAAGTCCAATCCATACATGTCTATTCCATAAACGATTCCATGTTCCAATTTGTTTGGATTTCAATATTTTACTTATTCTTGAAATTTACGAAGGTGGAATATTAAACTTAGATTAATAACATTATCGTTAATATTTTATTTATTCTTTGCAATTTATAAGATTAAATAGATATACATAGTTTTAATTATATGAGTAACTTATTACATCATATTAATAATTAAGTATATTTAAGACAAATGAAACTTGAAGCTTTGATTTCATTAAAAATATTTAAATTTTTGTTTTTTGTTTTTTATATATATATATATATATATATATATATATTAATATATATATATTTTTTTTTTTAAATTTATCATTTTTTAACATACCATTTTGTCAAATAATTAAGATGTGATATCTTCAAATTTATCAATATATGTATATATTATATATTTTTTGCAACCGGCAAAAAATAGAATGTTAAAATTAAATCAATAATGTTATTATATTGATATTAGTTCATCTTTGACCTATATAATTTTACCTATATGAGTAACATGTTATATTAGGTTAATAAGTATATTTAAGACAAATGAAAGTTTCATTAAGGTATCACATGGTTGATTTCTTTG